>JAJPUD010026519.1:0-16421 GCA_023553655.1 Myrmecobius fasciatus
GCTCTGCCTACCCATGAGCACTTAATGTTTTTCCAATTGATTAGGTCTGATTTTATTTGTGTGGAAAGTGTTTTGTAGTTTAGTTTGTATAGTTTCTGACTTCTCCTTGGCAGATAGATTCCCAAATATTTTATCCTATCATCTGTTATTTGGAATGGAATTTCTTTTTGTATCTCTTGCTGCTGAAATTTTTTGGTAATATATAAAAATGCTGATGATTTATGTGGATTAATTTTGAATCCTGCCACTTTGCTAAAGTTGTGAATTGTTTCTAGTAGTTTTTTAGTTGAGTCTCTAGGGTTCTCTAAGTATACCATCATGTCATCCCTTCCCTGAGTTTTAATTTACAGAAATTAAATGAAAGTAAATGAAGCAATGAACTAAGAGCCAGATGGTTACTTTCTACCTTAGACACCATCATTTTAGATTTGTGACTTTGGGTAAATTATTTAAACCTCTCTAAGAGATAGTCTACTCATAAAATGGAAATGACAATAACTGCTGTTCTGCATCCCTCATGGAGTCCTTGTGAGGTTTATATAAGTGAATCGTTGTGTGAAAGACTCTTTCAAACTGAAAGTACTGCCCAAATATAGGAAATGATTGCTAGAGAGTGGATCTGGCTCATACATCTTATCAGATCAAATTTGTTTAACCAATCTGGAATGTGCAGAAGATGGGAAATGATAACAGTTTTTATGTGTAGGGAGCTTTAAGAATCCCTACATTTTATTACATTATCTCATTTGAGATACAGTATAATATAGTGGATGAAGAATTGAACATGGAGCCAGGAAGACTTGAATTCCAGTCCCATCTCTGACCCCAAATGGCTGAGTGATCCTGAGTAGATCATTTAAATTTTCAGTCTCATAGGTAACTTTCTCAGGCTTTATGTTGCAGAGGAAGTACCTACCCCCATTGGTAGAGAGAATTTTCTCAGTTAAGAGTTCATTCTAGGGATGAAATCACTGGTTCCATCTCTATTCCTATTTAATTTATCTTTGAGATAAACTTTATTATTATCTACATATTATAGAACAGAAAACTTGCTAAGAGAAGTATATGTGATTTGCCTGGGGTCATGAAAATAGTTGTGTCAAAAGTTAGATTCAATCCTCAAGTACAATGCTTCACTAGATATGCCATACTCTCTTCAAGTAGTGTATCATGTGGTGAAGAAGAAGATTGCTTTATTGACTTAATTTTTTGCTGTGTTGGTCCCATATAGCAAGCTTTGGGATTTAATAGGCAGAGTGAATTGCCACGAGGCAGGCCCCACAGTTATGTTTGTCAGTGGGGTTTTCAGTTGACTTGACACAGTTTGCTTGCTCTGATCACCAGTCTTTACAAACTTCCAGGTGGATCTGAGAGAAAAAGACCTCAACCAAAGATGCTGTTTAATTCCAGGCATGGGTGAAGAATCCAAAATTTACCATAACCCTGAAGGATAAATGCTTCAAGTAAACAAACTGGTTTTTCTTTTGGGAAGACTATCCCTGTTTCATTGAGATAGAAAATGAAAAAAAAAAACTAAAGTAGATTGTGTCTTTTTTATTAAAATGGAAATATTCAGATAAAAACAAAATTTGTCATATTTCTAGTATCTTTTTACCAAATTCAGTGGGGGAGCCAGATATTGCAGTCTACCAGAGGTTTTGTTTTGTTTTGTTTTGTTTTTTCAATTTTAAAGTTTTACTAATATCTTTTCTTATATTGCAGGTATTTCTGCAAGAGGCTTTCCCCTGTTCCCACCTCTTTTCTTTGTTAGTGGCTTCTTTGAAATTATTTTTTCATCCTCTCCTCCCCCCATATATATATGTATATATATATATATGTGTGTGTGTGTGTATGTGTATATGTGTATACATATATGTGTGTGTGAAATGTACATATATACACATTATTTCAATTTATCAATACATATGTATACACATACATATGAGTTCCTTGAGATCAGAGACTGCTTTTTCCTTCTTTTGTATTCCCAGGACTTAAGGAATCAATAAATGCTCATTGACTGATTGATTAGTTGCTTATCAAATAGCCAATCAACCCTGTCTTGTCCAAAGAGAAACAATTAAGCAAAATAAATTGACTGATAGTTCCCATTTAATTATGTATTCAGCATCCCAAACCAGTCTGCCATGCTTCCAATAAAAGAAAGGAGCACCATTTTTTTTTAATGATCCTTGTACAGAAACTAGTACATGAAGATGTTTGACAAACATTGTTTGATGATGATACCAGGAAATGAAAAACAGGATGTGAACTGTCTGTCTCTATTTCTAGTTCTCTGACAGGGGCACGATTTTGTAATTTCCTTCCCTTTATGATGCTAGTGTGGCTAATTTATCTTTAAGGTATCCTGAAAACAGATGAAATTCTAAGTTTACTTCAGTCCCTAATTTTCTTTCTTTCTTTTTTTTTTTTACCATATTCTTCTGAAAAGGTATTAGCAAAGATAATAGTGAAATATATATATACATACATATATATATATATATGTGTGTGTGTGTGTGTATGTGTGTGTACATGTATATATAAAACAGTTTGTTTTGGTTATTTATGATCAAATTGATTCATTATGGCAAAGTGGACAGAGAGCTGATTCCAAAATCAGGAAGATCTGGTTTTATGTCCTTTCTTCAATTCATGCTGGCTACATGACCTTCTTAACCTCTCCACATTCTAGATATCATTCTAAGAGAAGTAGGTAAGTAGGAGTAGACACCTAAGAGGAATAGACAATTGTAGAAAGAAATTTTTGGGAGAACCTCCCTATATTGCTGAAATCTCACACCTCTTACAAAAAATTTTCAAAGTATATCTGCCTTTGATTGTGGAATATTCACATTATCATTAAAGTGAAAAGAAAGATAACTTTTCAAAATATGGGTTTAATGTAATCAAAGACAATCATTGTGAAAACATGGATACCTTACAAATAAGACACAGGAAATTCTAAAGGGTCCAGTTGTGAGAAAGCTAAGTAATCATGTCTTTATAACAGTTATTTATGTAAAAATGTTAAGATGTGTTCAGGCTTGGTGTACCACACCAATATTCCTAGCACCAGGAAGTTTTAAATTGAGGCTAGTAGAAATCATAAGCCTGAGAGTTCAAAACTGCATTGGGTTAAGACAACTGGGTTTCCAATACTCAATCTAGTATTAATAAAATGAGGACAATGGTACTTAATGTGGAAATCAGGTCAGAAATGGAGTAGATTAAAAAGCCTTGCATTTATGACTAGTGGGATTAAGTTCTTGAATTGCCCTCTGTGCTTCCTTCTGAGTGAAATATCCATATACTATCTTAAAAAATATAAAAAGTTTAGATATGAGCTTACTCAAAAAAATGAAATGAAGATTCCTGAAATTCTTTGAAAGACACTTTGAACATATAATGAAATAAAAAGCAGAGGAAATAATCAGTTATAAGGAAATAGCAAGAAGTTAAAAGAGAAATGAAGTATAGCTTTACATAAGTTAACATAATTGGGGCATGTCAGATTTTCAAATATAAATTTACAAAGAAATTCTAATTTTATCAGTGTGAGCTTCACAGGAGATAAAGAAAATGTGAAAATAAAGTTTTTTTTGAAGAAATACCACATTTACACAATTTTTATTAAACAGCTTTAGCAACAAGCTTATGTGAATGTACTGCTATGGTAGAAAATACACAAATTTTAACAGTGATGAGAAAATTGTGATTGAGTGATTAAATGGTTCTGATCAGTTTTAAAAAGCAAAGTAATATATAAAGAGTTAAAAAATTTGATTATAAAAGCATAATAAAAGAATTAACACCTATTTTCATTACATATACTACTTAGCACATTGCCTTTTATTTTATAATCATAAATGTGTGTATCTATATATGTGTGTATGCATGTATGTATGTATTTTCAGCACGTATCTGAGACAGACAAGTGGTATTATGAAAAGTTCGTTCATTGATTCACATCATCAATTTTTCTGCACTTTACAGAGTTAAAAAATTAGTCTGTGACACTAAGAAATTAAATAATTTATTTTTTGTTTACAAGGATAGTATGTTAAAGAGAGAAACTGAACTTACCTCTTTCTGATGCAACACTAACTCTCATCTACTTTGCCTAATAAATATTTTTGGAGGCAGTATGACAATGTGAAAAAAAAATGACCTTCATCTCAGAGGACCTGGTCCAGAGCTTCCTAATGGTAAAATGATAGTTTTGGATTAAACGATTTTTAAGGTCACTCCAAACCTATAATTAAAGTTTTGTCAATTAAATTGAACCATCTTATTTTGTTCTGCTTTCATTGTTTTCCTGGTAATCCCTCCATCTTTCTTCTATATGTTTTTCCTAGAACAGCTGCAACAATTAAAATTAGTCTAATATTACATTTATTATATTAAATGATCACCATGTGCATTTTTTATTTTAAGTTATTTTTCAAAATTAAATGCCAGAGACAAATTCAATTAAAGCATATTATCAAAGAAACAATAGGCAGTGATAGCTTTGGAATAGTCATTGAGATGAATTAGACTCTATCTCACGGACTTGGAGAAAGGCCTTTCATAAGAATATTGATCCTCAACCTTTCCCACCATACATACTTTGCTTATCACTATCACTGATGATATACTCCTTTTCCATTAAATGTGGCCAAAACTAAATGAATAATGAGCAGGTTGTACTCTTTAGGCAGATGTTACTCACAAAATTTCCTTGCTGTGTGTCCCCATAGTAAGGTGCTTGCTTTCTCCCTCATATTAAATTAGTGCTTTATAAAAGAAAAGGCATCCAAGTTATTAATAATATTTATAGTACATTCATAGTTTTAGCTTCTTCTGATCAGTAACTTCTGGGTGGTCTTTCAGTATCCAAAGATACTGAGGAAAATGAATGATTCCCAAGTCTAATGAGAGGATGTTCTTTGACTTAAATGTAAAAAATCCCTATACATATGGAACATTAGAACTAGAAGCCACAATGAATATGATACAGTTTAACCCCTTTATTTTGCTAACAATGAAACTGTGTGGCTCAGATAGAAAAAAAATGAGTTTCTAAAAGTCACAAAGTGAAGAAGTGGCAAACCTTGAGCAACTGATTTTGAATCTACTATTCTTTCCATTATGTCATGTTTCCTTTTTTTATGAAAAAAATTACTATTTACACTTATATTTTAGTAAATTCAGATAAACTTTATATTATATTTCATAGAAGGCTGATTTCTACAGAATAAAGATATTGAGAAAATTAAAAAAAATGTTTGGCTGAACCATCAGGTAAATCTCTGATTTCTTGGATTATGACAACTCCAATGGAGCTAGGAATATTTTCTAGCTTTTTTTCCAAGAATATTTACCTTTAGATATGAACAGACAATTTTCAGAGGATGAAATTAAAACTATTTGTAGTCATATGAAAAGGTGCTCCAAATCACTATTGATCAGAGAAATGCAAATCAAGACAACACTGAGGTACGCCACACACCTGTCAGATTGGCTAAATGACAGGAAAAGTTAATGATGAATGTTGGAAGGGATGTGGGAAAACTGGGACACTGATGCATTGTTGGTGGAGCTGTGAACGGATACAGCCATTCTGGAGAGCAATTTGGAACTAGGCTCAAAAAGTTATCAAACTGTGCATACCCTTTGACCCAGCAGCATTTCTATTGGGCTTATATCCCAAAGAAATCATAAAGGAAGGAAAGGGCCCCACATGTGCAAGAATGTTTGTGGCAGCCCTTTTTGTAGTGGCTAGAAACTAGAAACTGAATCTCCTTCAATTGGAGAATGGCTGAACAAATTATGGTATATGAATATTATGGAATATTATTGTTCTGTAAGAAATGACCAGCAGGACGATTTCAGAGAGGCCTGGAGATACTTGCATGAACTGATGCTGAGTGAAATGAGCAGAACCAGGAGATCATTATACATGGCAACAACAATACTATATGACGATCAATTCTGATGGACATGGCTCTCTTCAACAATGAAATGTTTCAAACCACCTCCAATTGTTCACTGAAGAAAGCCATATACACCCAGAGAGAGGGATGTGAAATGTGGACCACAACATAACATTCTCATACTCTTGATTGATGTTTGCTTACATTGTGTTTCCTTTATCTGATATGTCTTCTGTGTATATATGATTTTTCTTGCACAACAATGATAAGTTTGGAAATATGTATACATATATTTGATTTGCCAAATATTTTAACATAATTAACACATAGTGGATATCCTGCCATCTAGGGGAGGGGTGCGAAGTTGGGGGGAAAATCTGTAACAGAAAGCTATGTAAGGATTAATGTTGAAGAATTACCCATACATATGTTTGAAAATAAAATAAAATAAAAAGAAGAATATTTACCTTTAGGAGATGCTCCAGGGAACACCTTGTTGGTTCTCAATGAAGGAAGAAAAGAAGGAAGGAAGTATGAAAGGAAAGGGAAGGAAGAAATGGTGTAAAGAAGTATAAATTAAATACCTACTATGTGACAGGCACTGTGCTAAGGTAAAGGTTTTATTAATATCATTTCATTTGATCCCCATGACAACCATTATTTCCATTTTACAATTGATGAAAATGAGGCAAACTGAGGTTAAATGACTTTCCCAGCATCATATGCCTAGTAGCCATCTGAGCTTGTATTTAAATTTAGCTCTTTCAGATTTCAAGCCCAGAGTCCCATTCACGACAACCCCTAGTTATCTGAGATCATGGTATGTCAAAGTTAAAAGAAGAATGTGGGAAATAGGTTCTTGTGACAAAGCATCTTCCCTTTGTGGTATATAAGATCTGGAAGAAAGAAAAACAACTCTCTCGATTTCATTTAGACCTCTCTCTTTGCATTCAGGCTTTCTCTCTCTTGGACTTCCATCAAGTGAAAGAGAAATAATAATACATGCTTTCCTCAGCACACTTGAGACTGAACTTCAAGTGCCCAATTGCCTTTTTAAGACATTCAATTTCATTCTTAGAATACAGTTCAATGACTAGTAATTCTGGTAAACAGACAGCTCCAGCCTAGATGGATAGAAGAACTTGGGAATTTAAGAATTCCTTAGTTCCTGAGTTGGGTAATTAGTTGTTTGGCAGATTACTTAACAATGCTTCTCAGAGAAGATTACACCTCCCAAGATCATCATATTGATTGTTATTGAAAGGCACACACACACACACACACACACACACACACACACAGCCTGCCCTTCTTCATCAGGAGATCTAGAATTAGAAATCAGGAAATAGAGCTACAAGATAAATTCCCTTTTCCTTATGGAAGGAGAAGTGAAACTAGTTATTTAATTTTTTTTGGTTATAGGATATGTGTATGTGTGTGTGCATGTATATGTGTATCTTATTTAGTTGTTTCTTCCTAGCAAAGAGGTACAACTGGTTTCCATACCTTCTAAATTTCTCAAAATTCTACTTGTTGGTCTTCTTTTAGTTGGACTTATGGTTTACAAAATATTGTTTTAGAATCTAAGGGAGAGAGACAAAATTTGGACAATATCTTAAGCCTCATGGAGTACAAAGTCTAGGGGCAAATAGCTACAGTTATGAATGATGCAGGAGTTTATACATTTTGTACTAATATAAAATCCTCATAATCCTTTTATACCCCTGCATTAAAAATAGCTTTTGCATATTTAAATTAAAAAAAGTTTAAAAAATTAACTTCTGTATCTTACATAGAAAAAGATTTGTACCTTTATAAATTCCTAGAATAATGCATGAAAATTGCATCAGAGCGATTCAAGCCATATTTTAAATGAAACAAAAAACAACAAAATAGCATACAATGTGTCATGAGAATGATACAATTAGGGTACTAAAGGAAATAATCAAGATCACTTTAGCTTTTGAGTGATCATTGATATATACCATTAAACTTGCTCATCAATTCAAGTTCCTTCCATGAAATATAAGGCAACTGATGAAAAGAAATTATGTAAAACTGTTAAACAAATGCTTCATATTTATCTTGAACTTATATATCATGGAAAATGATATGGACTGGATTTTGAAGAGCAAATAAGCTCTTAATCAACAGAAATACAATGCATAACTGGTATCCAAAAATTGAGCTTGAGAGAATCTAATTAATCATAGATGTTTAAGAATCATATATTCTGAGGACATCATTTAATTTGTAGGAATAAATGGTACAGCCAAGAAAAATTAGAGGTCAGATGTGGTGGTACACAGCTAAAATCGTTGCTGGAATTGAGAGTGGTAGTTCACTTGAATAAAGGAGTTTTGAATTACAGTAGGGCTAAAGCTTATTTGTGTCCACACTAAGTCTGATACTTATGGTATCCCCATGTACCATATGTGAGACCCTGGAAGTATGGAGTCACTAGGATGCTTAAGAAAAGGCAAATTTTAAAAAGAGTATAGGTCAAATCTCCCACACCAATCAATAATGGGATCAATACCAGTAATCAACATTGCACTTGGGGATAGGGTAGGAGTAAGAGATAGAGACCCAGAGAGAGCTAGAGAGACAGAAAAACAGAGAGAAAATGAGAGAGATAGGGGAAGATAGAAAAAGAGAGGAAAGTAGACCCAAAATATGGAGAAAAGAGAAGAAATTAGGTATTAAAGAAATAAAAAAAAAGATTCACGTTAAAGAAATAGATAGTTGGAGGATTCTGGGAAGATGAAAAAGTAAGTCAGAAAATTTCAAGTTGTCCAGATTTTCTCCACAAACAAAACAAAATTGTGCCTCAGGGTGAAGATAGATTAGTGAAAAACAATTAAGACTTTGGGCAGACCAAGGGTCTGCCTGGGACACCCTGAGAAGACTCAAAAAAAGACCCAGGGCAGACATTTACCCAGTGTGAAATATCAATACCTCCAGGCTGGCTCTTCAGAAATGGCCAGAGGGGAACCCTGAATTCAGAGGAAGACTCAGCTCCAACCACAGGAACTTTCACTTCCACAACCACTTGGGAAATAGGGGGATGGTTTGAGTCCAGGTATATCGTGGGAACCTTTGCTGATAAGAAATCACAAGCCCAGCTCTGCTGCTGAGATATGGCCCCAGCTGAGAAGGAATAAGAGCACCCTGTGAGTGCAGACACCATGGAGTAAGGTAGCTATTGACTGGTAGCATTTACAGGAGAGTAGAGTTCTTGGTTTGTGGTTCCAGGCCAGAGAGAAGACTTGAAGTGAAGCTAGAGGCATCATTCCCCCAACTCCAGGACTAAAGATGAGCAGGCAAAAAAGAAAGAACCCAACCTTAGAAAGTTACTATTGGAATAGGGGAGACTGGAGTTTATGTTCAGAGGAGGACATAGAAATAATTCTACCCCCCAAAATAATGTTAAATAGTTAACTGCTCAAAAATTATTGAAAAACTCAAAAAAAGACTTTAAAAATAAAATTAGAGAGATCGAGGGAAAAAAAATAAGAACCATACAGGAAAAACAAGATTATGAAAAAAAATAGCCAATTAGAAAGAGAGACACAGACTCTTAAAGAAGAAAATAAGTCTTGAAAATTAGAATTGGGCAAGGAGGAGCCAGTAAAGCTATGAGACCAAGAAATTACAAAAGAAAATATGAAAAATGAAAAAGTAGAATAGAATATAAAACATCTCATAAGAAAACAACAGATCTGGACTACAGATCAAAAAGAGAAAAAAAAAAACTGGACTACCTGAAAGTGGGGACCAAAATAGTAACCTTGACAAAATAATGTAAAAATTAATCAAAGAAAATTTTTCTGAAGTGATAGAATAAGAGGGTAAGATAGAAATAGAAAAAAAAATCAGTGATTGACACCTCAAAGAGATCCTGCAAGAAAAACAAATAGGGACATTACTGTTAATTCAAATCCACAGATCAAAGAGAAAAATTTTTAAAAAACAAGTGAACAGAAACACCCCAATTGAAATATGCTGGAGCTATAATTAGAATTTTATAGGATTTATCATCAGTTATAATAAAAGACTTCAGGTCCTTGAATATTATATATATTGACAATCAAAAGAACTAGGGTTACAACCAAAAATATCATAAGCAACAAAATTAAATGTAATATTGAAAAAAATTAAAAAGATATTCAATGAACTGTCAGATTTTCAGGACTTTTTTTCAACCAAACCTGAACTCAACAGAAAATTTAACATCTAAGAGCAAACATCAAAGACTAGTTTCAAGAGACTCAATAAAGACAAATTAACCATGTTTTATACATCAAAGTATGAAACATATGTCTAAGAATTATATTTATAACATTGGGAAATTCAAACGAAACATTGGGGTATAACTGAGTATGATGTGATTCTAAAAAGCAAAACTATTTAGGAAAAAGTAAAAATATTATGTTATGTGAATGAAGTACAAGAGCAAGAACTGACAGAAGAATTAGATTCATATCAGAATTAGTAAGAAGATTTGTAGTTCTAAAAACCTACTCATATTGAGAATGGGTTAAGTAGAAAACAATATCTATATATTGACCAAAAAGGATACAGTATCCTCCAAAATTTATAAAGAGATAAGGGGACAGGGGCAGTTAGGTGGTGCAGTGGATAGAGCACCAGCCCTGAAGTCAGGAGGACTGAGTTCAAATCTAGTCTCAGACACTTAATATTCCCTAGGTGTGTGACCTTGGGCAAGTCACTTAACCCCAATTGCCTGAGCCAAAAAGCAAAATAAATAAATAAATAAAGGAACAAAGATTAGGATAAAGTGAAGTATAGATGAATGTATAGATTAATAGGAGTGGGACACGATGTATAGGTTAGTAGGAAAGGAATAAAAAGTGAGGGAAAAGATGGCATGAGATAAAGTGGGATACAGAATGGTGTTTAGATGAATGGAATTGGGTTAATAGGAAAGGGAAAAAGAATAAGGGAAGGGGTGTGGGAAGATGATATTAATAGAGTCAAGGGCTAGGGGAGGGGAGAGAAAGTTAAGTATTAAGGCAAGGTAAGGAGTATAACTAAAGTAGAAGAATTATCAGGAATAGGAAATAAAAGGTGCATACAAAGTCATAATAATAATCAGGAGTAGAATTAATAGAAAAATAATAGGGGAATTAATTATTTATCTTAGACAAAGTCAACGTTAAAGATTCAATCAAGAAAGAAATCTACATTATATATCCTCTATATTGATATTACTTAGAGATATATCTATGATTATGTAAATACATATTTGTGTATATATTTGTGTGTATATGTGTGTTTATATAGATATATCTGTGTGTATGTGTGTGTGTGTATGTGTGCACATAAATATATCTGTGCTTAACTGTAGCTTTCTTGGGGAAAATGATAGGGAGGAAAAAGGAAAATAGGAATAAAGTAAAAATTGCATAGCAGAGAACAAAAGAAAACTTCTAAGGAAGCAAGGAAAAGATGGACAGTCATGAATATAATGTCTTCTATCATTACATAAACTTTTTTAAAATGGAAATTTATTGTTACATATTTTGAATTTTCTCTCATGTATTGCTGGGCCCATGACAATTTTCTCCCCTTTTCTGTCTTTTCTGATTTTGTCTTTTTTTATTTTTCATTTGTTATAAATCATCAACAACAGCAACAACAAAGAAATAGATGGCTAAAAATTTTGTAAACTGTTTTAAAAGTTGTCAGGGAAAATTAGAAATGAAAAAATGCTACTGAATTTCATAATTAAACTATTTATAACTTGTAAGAGATCTAGAAGTGGGGGAAGGTCAATATCAGATTCCAAATGTTATAGCAGGTGTATTAAAGAAATGGATGCATTGAATATGTACTACTCGATGAATTTAGTAGTTAAAGGAAAGAGTTAGAAATTAAAATTATAGGGGGAGGATTAACTTTGTAGATGAGGGAAAACATCTCTCATTTTAAGATAGAAGAGATGGAGAAAGGAAGAGGGTGAAGGAATACACATTTATGTTGCACTTATTATGTGCAAGGAGCTTTATAAGTATTATGTGACCTCAAAAATCCTTGGGAAGTAAGTATTGATATTATATTACTTTTGAGAAAACTGAGAGAAACTAAGGTTAAAGGGCTTGCCCAGGTATACACACTTAATAAATATCTAAGGTAAGATTTGAGGCAGTCAGATCTTCTTGATTCTAGCCCCACAATTCTATCTACTGTGCCACCCAAGTGAAACAGAGAGGAAGGAGTAATAATTGATATGCATTGAAATGACAGGCAAAAGAAATTGGGAATGATTTCAGTAGTTGACTTTGGATGACAGAGTAAAATTGGAAGTAAGAATATCTTCTGAAAATATGGGAAGTATAGTATGGAACTAAACAATAAATAAAAAAATGTTTTAGAAAAGTTAGGAGGAATATAATAAGGAATAATTCGTGGTCAATGTAAGCAAATTGTGGCAGTCATAACTTTTCCAAGAACTGCTTAGCAACCAGGAAAAGAGATATGAGAAGACAAATAGTTTAGAACACCCAATTTTGGGGAATAGCAAAACTAAAATTATGGGATCACAGAATCCTAGTACCTCACACTTTAAGTTTAAGGAAATAAATATGTTTAGCCCTTCTGGCAGTGGAGGCAAGAAGGTAGGGTGAAACAAGGAAGCTGCTCATGCTCTCCCAGATTCCCTCAAAAACCACATGAAACCAAGCTTCTGAAGAGTCTGATGGAATGAAACTACTCATCAGTTCAAGACAGAAAGGGCAGAGTTCAAGAAATGATAGTCTTACTGGGGTGAAAAGAGTGTTCAGCCTAGCTCAGACAGATTCTAGGAAATTAGCAACAGAGATTCTCAGTCCTGGATCACTAGAAATACAAATCAGTGGGTCACCTCCAGTCTCAGTTCAGAAACTAGCCTGTTTCCTGAAAAACAAAAACAAAAACAAAAACAAAACAAAACAAAACAAAAAAAAAAAAAACAACGAAAAAAAAAAACAAACAAAAAAAAAACAGGCAAAGCTACCCCTGCAAATACAAAGGGCTCTGTGCAAAGAAATTTCACAAAGGAAACCCCAGCAAACATTGTTGTGAAATTCCAGAACTACTATCACAAGGAAAAAATACTGCAAACTGCTAAGACAAAAATAATTCGTTTATAAGGAGCAACTGTCAGGAATTACTCAGGATCTGGCAGCTTCTACAATAAGGGATCAGATGGCCTGGAATACCATATTCCAGAAGGCAAAGGACATAGAGTAATGCCCAAGAATTAACTACCAGCAAGACCCAATATCATCTTTCAGGAAAGGCGATGAGAGACTTAAAATCATTTCTATGAAAAAACCCAGAACTATACAAAAAAGTTTAATCTACAAACACAAGACTCAAGAGAAGCATAGAAAGGTAAATGTGGGAAAATGTATATTATTTAATATATTTTTTGAAATTTATTTAATTTTTTTCCAGTTACATTTAAAACATTTTTTTTTACTTTTTAAGATTTTTGAGTTCTAGATTATCTCCCTTATACCCACCCACAAGTAAGAAACTACATGTGAAATTATGCAAAACATTTCCATAAAAGTCAAGTTATGAAACTTGAAAACATGGATCTCCCACCTTAATGAAAATAAAAATCCTCAAGAAAAATTAAGTTAAAGATAAAGAGAGAGATGGAGAAATAAACAGAGAATGGTTCGATCTATATTCAAACACAATCAGTTTCTTCTCTGGGTAAGGATAAGATTTTTCATCATAATCCTTTAGAGTAGGTGTGGGTGATTGTATTACTGAGAATAACAAAGTCATTAAGCTGTTCATTGCAATACATTGATATTATTTTATATAGAATATATTTCACTTTGTTCATGAAAGATTTTATAGGATATTTTTTCTGAGAAAATCTTGCTGTCTCCTTCAAAAAAAATTTTTTTACAATTGTTATTGATAATTGTATTGCCCCTCCATTTATTCTCTCTTCTTTCAACCTGTCCCTCCTCAAAAGTGTTTTGCTACTGAGAATTACCTCCCCCAATATGCCCTCTCCTTTATCACCCTTCCCATATACCATTCCTCTCCTATTTTCCTCCAGAGTAATATAGTTTTCTATACCCCTGTTGTGTGTTGTGTGTGTGTGTATATACATATATATGTGTGTATATATACACACATATATATGTATGTATATATATGTATATATATATAATCTTTCATCCCTTAATTTCATCATTTTAAAAAATATATATTATAATTTCATATTCAACCCACATTCAGGTTTTCTGCCTATGATCCTTCTAATTATCATAATAATGAGAATGTTCTAATGAGTTACAAGTATCATCCTCCTATGTAGGAATGTAAACAGATAGACCTTATTAAGTTCCTTATGATATCACTTTCCTGATTACCTCCTTATGCTTCTACAGAGTACTGTGTTTAAATATCACATTTTCCATTCAGCTCTGATCTTTTCATCATGTATGCTTGAAAATCTTCTGTTTTATTGAAAGATCAACTTTTCCTCCAAAAGATTATATACTCAGTTTTGCTGGGTAGGTGATTCTTGGTTGCAATCCTAGCTCCACTGCTCTCTGGAATACCACATTCCAAACCCTCCTGTTCTTTAATGTAGAAGTTGTTAAAACATGTGTTATCCTGACTGTGGCTCCACCATACTTGAATTTGCTTCTTTCTGAATGTTTGCAGTATTTTTTCCTTGACTTGTGAGTTCTAGAATTCGGTTATACTATTCCTTTAAATTTTTATTTTGGGATCTCAGGAGGTGATGATAGATTATTTCAATTTCTATTATACCCTCTAGTTCTAGAATATCAGGACAATTTTTCTCAATACTGTCTTTTTTCTTTCTTTTTTTTTTGCTGAGACAATTGAGCTTAAGTGAGTTGCCCAGGGTCACACAGCTAGAAAGTGTTAAGTGTCTGAGACCAGATTTGAACTACAATCCTCCTGACTTCAGGGCTGGTGCTCTATCCACTGCACCACCTAGCTACCCCTTGATAATTTCTTGAAAGATGATGTCCATGCTCTTTTTTTGATAATGGCTTTGAGGTAGACCAATAATTTTTAAATTATCTCTCCTGGATCTGTTTTACAGGTGTGTTATTTTTCCAATGAGATATTTTGCATTTTTTAATTTTTTTTCATTTTTTTTAGTTTTGCTTTATTGTATCTTGATTTTTCATAAAGTCATTAGCTTCATTAGCTGAAATATATTTTTTAAGGAATTACTTTATTCACTAAACTTTTTTTTTATATTTCTTTTTTTTAATTTTATTTTATTTGCATAACATATGTGTGGGTAATTCTTCAACAATAACCCTTACATAGCTTTCCGTTAGAAATTTTTCCCCCCAACTTCCCCACCCCTCCCCTAGATGGCAGGATATCCACTATATGTTAATTATGTTAAAATATTGGCAAATCGAATATATGTATACATATTTCCAAACTTATCATTGTTGTGCAAGAAAAATCTTATCTACACAAATGATATATCAGATAAAGGAAACACAATGTAAGCAAACATCAATCAAGGAGTATGAGAATGTTATGTTGTGGTCCACATTTTGCATCCCTCTCTCTGGGTGTATATGGCTTTCTTCAGTGAACAATTGGAGGTGGTTTGAAACATATCATTGTTGAAGAGAGCCATGACCATCAGAATTAATCGTCATATAGTACTGTTGTTGCCGTGTATAATGATCTCCTGGTTCTGCTCATTTCACTCAGCATTAGTTCACGTAAGTCTCTCCAGGCCTCTCTGAAATCATCTTGCTGGTCATTTCTTACAGAACAATAATATTCCATAATATTCATATACCATAATTTATTCAGCCATTCTCCAATTGAAGGGCATCTATTCAATTTCCAGTTTCTAGCCCCTACAAAAAGGGCTGCCACAAACATTCTTGCACATGTGGGGCCTTTTCCTTTCTTTATGATTTCTTTGGGATATAAGCCCAATAGAAATGCTGCTGGGTCAAAGGGTATGCACAGTTTGATAACTTTTTGAGCATAGCTCCAAATTGTTCTCCAGAATGGCTGTATCCGTTCACAGCTCCACCAACAATGCATCAGTGTCCCAGCCCTCCGACAACCCCTCCAACATTCATCATTAACATTTCCTGTCATTTTAGCCAATCTGACAGGTGTGAAGTGGTACCTCAGGGTTGTCTTGATTTGCATTTCTCTGATCAACAGTGATTTGGAGCACCTTTTCATATGACTATAAATAGTTTTAATTTCATCCTCTGAAAATTGTCTGTTCATATCCTTTGACCATTTATTGATTGGAGAATGGCTTGAATTTTTATAAATATGAGACAATTCTCTATATATTTTAGAGATGAGACCTTTATCAGAACCCTTGAATGTAAAGATGATTTCCCAGTTTATTACTTCCCTCCTAATCTTGTCTGCATTGATTTTGTTTGTACAAAAACTTTTTAACTTAATATAGTCAAAGTTATCTATCTGGTTTTCAATTAA
>JAJPUD010026520.1:0-16418 GCA_023553655.1 Myrmecobius fasciatus
AAAAAAAATCATGCACCAATACTTCCTCTAGTGTTGACTTATTATAACCTTGAAGTTGAAGAATTTACCATCAGTGTGGCAGCTGACCTTGATGCCATGTTCATCCTCAATAAAGGTTTTTAACAATATGGCTGAAAACATCATGTTATAAAGCTTGGGAGCAAGCACACAGCCTTTATTTCACTCGATTGGTAACTGGGAAAGTACAAGAGCATAATGCATTATCTACAGTGTGGGCAAGAATGTCAATATGAAATTGATGTACAATATTGATAAACTTCTCTAAGTAGCTTACCAAATGTTGACATAATTTTCCTTTTTATTTGTTTGTTAATAAATCTGGCTTTCTTTTCCTTTTTAAAATTTCAATAGTATTTTATTTTTTAAATACATTTAAAGACAGTTTTCAACATTTTTATTTTTTAAAGCTTTTTATTTTCATTACATATGTATGGATAATTTTTCAACATTGACCCTTGCATAGCCTTGTGTTTCAGATTTTCCTCTCCTTCCCCCCTCCCCTAGATGGCAAGCAATTCAATATATGTTATACATGTTAACATATATTTTAAATCCAATATGTGTAAACATATTTATAAAATTCTTTGCTGCACAAGAAAAATCAGATCAAAAAGGAAAGTAAATGAGTAAGAAAACAAAATACAAGCAAACAACAAAAAGAGTGAGATTGTTATGTTGTGATCCACATTCAGTTCCCACAGTCCTCTCTCTGGGTGTAGATGGCTCTCCATCATATGATCATAATTAGAACTGGTAACAATCATCTCATTCAACCTTCATTTTTATAAGACTGTGTTCCAAAATTTTCTCCCTCCCTTCCTATCCTCCCGCTCTCCAAGATAGCAAGTAATCTAAAATAGTCTAAATATGTTCAATCCTCCATATTTCCATATTTGACATGTAGTGCAAGAAAAATCAGAACAAAAAAAGAAAAATCCATGAGAAAAAAACAACAAACAAAAAGTGAAAATACTATGCTTTGATTCATATTCAATCTCCACATTTCTCCCTCTCTGATTGTGGATGGCATATTCCATCACTTGTATGTTGGAATTGCTTTGAATTATGACATTGTTGAGAAGTACCAAGTCCATCACACTTGATCATCACATAATCTTATTACTGTGTACAATGTTCTCTTGGTGCTGCTCTTTTTACTTAGTATCAGTTCATGTAAGTCTTTTAAGGAATTTCTAAAATCAGCCTGCTCACCATTTCTTATAGAACAATAATATTCCATTACATTCATATACCATAACTTATTCATACATTCCTCCAATTGATGGGCTTCCACTCAATTTCCAGCTCCTTGCCACTACAAAAAGCCTGTTACAAACATTTTTGTGCATGTGGGTCCTTTTCCCTCTTTTATTATCTCTTTGGGACACATATCTAGTAGTAACACTGAAGGATCAAAGGATATTCAGTCAGATAGTCCTTTGGGCATAGTTCCAAATTGCTTTCCAGAATAGTTGGATCCTTTCACAACTCTACAACAATGCAATAGTGTCCCAGTTTTCTTGCGTTCCCTCCAACATTTATCATTATCTTTTCTGTCATCTTAGCCAATCTGAGAGGTATGAAGTGATACCTCAATGTTTTGAAATAATTTTCTATAAACTCTCATGACTGAGAATATCAAAAAAACCTTGGCCAGATCTTCAAACAGACCTTTATTCTACTCCTGCATTTC
This sequence comes from Myrmecobius fasciatus, assembly GCA_023553655.1. NCBI lineage: Eukaryota > Metazoa > Chordata > Mammalia > Dasyuromorphia > Myrmecobiidae > Myrmecobius > Myrmecobius fasciatus. The sequence goes on from JAJPUD010026520.1 coordinate 1,715, forward strand.
TCCTGGAGTTGTCAGGCAGCAAACCCCATATTGACTATTCCTTGGTCTTCTCTAAAACCTCATCGGCTCTCAGGTAAATGACCATCTTCCAGATGAAGGATTAGCCTGTCAAGCAGGATTCTGCCAAGAATCTTGCCACCAATGACTGAGAGAACTCCATTGTGGTTGTCACAGGACAATCTATTCTATTTACCTTTATAGAGATTGACAATAGATGAGTCTTTGAACTCCTGGGGGATAACCTCATCTTGCCATATTACCTAGAAATTTTCAATCAGCTTTTATACAAGCAATGAACTTCCCCCACCCCTACCCAAACCTTGTAAATCTCAGCTGGAACAAAATCAACACCAGGTACTTTGTCACACAAAGGAGCATTATGGCATTTAAAATCTCTTCTTCAAAATTAGGGCTTGACCCACATCTAACACCACATACCAAGATAAGATCTAAATGGGTTCATGATCTGGATATAAAGAGTGATACTATAAGTAAATTAGAGGAATGTAATATAGTTTACCTCTCAGACCTATGGAGATGGAATAAATTTATGTCCAAAGAAGAACTGGAACTCTTAATTGAAAACAAGATAGATAACTTTGACTATATTAAGTTAAAAAGTTTTTGTACAAACAAAATCAATGCAGACAAGATTAGGAGGGAAGCAATAAATTGGGAAATCATCTTTACATTTAAGGGTTCTGATAAAGGTCTCATCTCTAAAATATATAGAGAATTGTCTCATATTTATAAAAATTCAACCATTCTCCAATCAATAAATGGTCAAAGGATATGAACAGACAATTTTCAGAGGATGAAATTAAAACTATTTATAGTCATATGAAAAGGTGCTCCAAATCACTATTGATCAGAGAAATACAAATCAAGACAACCCTGAGGTACCACTTTGCACCTGTCAGATTGGCTAAAATGACAGGAAAAGTTAATGATGAATGTTGGAGGGGTTGTGGGAGGGCTGGGACACTGATGCATTGTTGGTGGAGCTGTGAACGGATACAGCCATTCTGGAGAACAATTTGGAGCTATGCTCAAAAAGTTATCAAACTGTGCATACCCTTTGACCCAGCAGCATTTCTATTGGGCTTATATCCCAAAGAAATCATAAAGGAAGGAAAAGGCCCCACATGTGCAAGAATGGCAGCCCTTTTTGTAGTGGCTAGAAACTGGAAATTGAATAGATGCCCTTCAATTGGAGAATGGCTGAATAAATTATGGTATATGAATGTTATGGAATATTATTGTTCTGTAAGAAATGACCAGCAAGATGATTTCAGAGAGGCCTGGAGAGACTTACATGAACTGATGCTGAATTAAATGAGCAGAACCAGGAGATCATTATACACGGCAACAACAGTACTATATGACGATCAATTCTGATGGATATGGCTCTCTTCGACAATGAAATGTTTCAAACCACCTCCAATTGTTCACTGAAGAAAGCCATATACACCCAGAGAGAGGGATGTGAAATGTGGACCACAACATAACATTCTCATACTCCTTGATTGATGTTTGCTTACATTGTGTTTCCTTTATCTGATATATCGTTTGTGTAGATAAGATTTTTCTTGCACAACAATGATAAGTTTGGAAATATGTATACATATATTCGATTTGCCAATATTTTAACATAATTAACATGTAGTGGATATCCTGCCATCTAGGGGAGGGGTGGGGAGTCGGGGGGAAAAATTTGTAACGGAAAGCTATGTAAGGGTTATTGTTGAAGAATTACCCACACATATGTTATGCAAATAAAATAAAATTAAAAATTAAAAATTAAAAAAAAAATTAAAAAAAAATCTCTTCTTCAGTTGGAACTTCAACTAGGGATGAATTGATTTCCACTTGAGGTAAACAGTAGCTTCAGGATTGATTAAGGGACTAATCTTATTGACCACATCCTACACCCACCTATCCCTCAAATATAGTAAGCACTCAACAAATACCCTAATCAATAAAGCAAAGGAAATGCTTAATAAATGCTTCCCTATCTGGGTAGGAGTAAGTAATAAGTCACATAGGGTTCCAGCCTAAAGCTAGGAAGATTTGTCTTCCTGAGTTCAAATATGCCCTCAGAGGGTTCATAAAGAGTTGGATATGATTGAAACAACTGAGTAACAATAAGATTGAGAACTGAGAGATCCCCAAAGTGTATCATTTCCTTCTTATTGGGTCTCAGCAAACTTTTCCTAAAAGGGCCACATGAGGAGAATATTTGCCCTACCTAAATAAAAGACTTGTGAAGTTCAAATAAAGCATCTGGTAAACCTGAAAATACTATATAGATATAAAGGATTATTAAATTAGCTTTTTTTCTTGTATCTCTAGATTCCAATGTGCTTTTACACATGAATTTTATATATATGCATATATATATATATATATATATATATATAAGCTACAGATGCCAATCAAAATACTATTTGAGGTCAAAATCCACAGCAATAATACTAGATATTTACAGTAAAAATGTAGATACAATTCAGGGTTGGCTCCTGGGTAAGCAGAATAAGTGTTATAATTGGAGGATTCAAGTCCACCAACATTTCTTAAGTGTCAATTATAGGAAGATTATTGTTGTTCAGTTGTTTCATACTCTTCATGACCTCATTTGGTCTTTGCTTGACAAAGATACTGGAGAGATTTGCTATTTACTTCTCCAGCTCATTTTACAGATGAGGAAACTTAGGTAAGTGGAGTTCAGTGACTGGCCCAAGGTCACTCAGCTAGTAGGTGTCTGAGGGATATTTGAATTCAGGCACATGAGTCTTCCTGACTCCAGGACTGGCACTCTATTCACTGCTCCACCAATCACCCCTCCTAAGGAGATTACTGTTGATACAAACACAAAATTGAAACAGTTTTTAATCATCAAAGGGAATGTTCTTCTGAGAGAAAATAACATACACATTCAGAAGTATATACAATGTGTAGACCAAATAAATATAAAGTATATTTGGTGTGAAAAGAACACTAAGCCCTGAGGTGAGCAGAAAGGGCTTCTTGTAGGAGGTAGCACATTTGCTTTGCTTTGAAGGAAATGAGGGATTGTAAAAGAGAGAAACAAGAGAAAGCATTTGTGAACAGGGAATGATAAATAAGCCATTTAATCTAGAATGTAGAGTATGTGAGGAGGGCAATCTGGAAAAATAGATTGAAATCAAATTTCAAAGGACTTTAAATGCCAGACAGAAGAATTTATATTTTATTCTATAGGCAATAGGGAGCTAGTAAAGCTTTTTGACCAGGAAGGTAAAATACAAAGTAACCTGCATTCTGGCAGCTATGTAGAGGAAGTATTAGAGAAGAGAGATATATTAGAAGCAGGGAGAAAACAATTAAGATTTCAAGTCTTGTGACACAAAGGTCCTCAGTGTGTTCTTGATTTGGTCTAAGTATTCCCAACTTTACCTTCTTTTAAAAAAAATATTTTATTATTATTTGTTTGTTTCCAGGTTTATGTGTTTTGTTTTTATCTTACAAAGACTTTTGATGTATACACGGACACAAACATATTTTTTACTTTATTTTTCTTGCCTTTTTTTTTTTGCAGTGTGGCTAATGTGGAAATATTTTGCATGATTTCACATAAATAATTGTTATCATAATACTTCTCTTCTCAATGGATGGAGGAGAGGCTGAATGGAGGAAAGGAATTTAGAACTCAAAACTTAAAAAATGTTAAAAATAAATAATATTTTTAAAGAATTTTTTCCGCCATTGTTTTTATATAAATTGTTCTCTTAGTTTTGATCATTTCATTCTTCATTAGTTTACAAAAGTCCTCAAAATTGTCCATGTTTGTAATATTGATGCTATAGTATGATTTGTTCTTTTGTTTCTGCTTGTTTCATCCTGCATCATTTTATATGTCTTCGGGTTTCTTTTTTAAACCATCTATTTCCTCATGTTTATATACAATGTTGTCCTTCACCTTTTTCTACTGGGCAAAGACAATCAAATGTTTTCTAACTAAGGCAATTTCTTGATCTCAGTTAGTGGCAATCAAGTTCGGTATCTTTCTCTTTTGACATTTTCCATTTTTCAATGCAGATGGATCATCTAAATAGGTTAACTTAAAACTTTTAGAATTGTTCATATGAAATTAGAATAGGGGGGCAGCTAGGTGGCACAGTGGATAGAGCACCAGCTCTGAAGTCAGGAGGACCTGAGTTCAAATGATCTCTTTGATAAACCCAAAGGCTTCATCTTCTGAGAGAACTCACTATTTGACAAAAACTTCTGGAAAAACTGGAAAATAGTATGGCAGAAACTAGCCATTGACCAACATCTCATACATCTCACAAAATAAGGTCAAAATGGATACATGATTTAGAAATAAAGAGTAATACTATAAACAAATTAGGAGAATAAGGAATAGTTTACCTGTCAGATCTATGGAAAAGGAAAGAATTTATGATCAAACAGAAGACAGAAAACATTATGACATGCAAGATGAATAATTTTTGTGACATATTAAAAAGATTTTGCACAATACAGTTTGATCCAGTTATGTCTCTACTGGGTCTGTGACCCAAAGAGATCATAAAAAAGGGAAAAAGAACCCACATGTGCTAAAATATTTGTAGTGGTAAGGAATTGGAACTGAAAGTCCATCAGTTGGGGAATGGCTGAATAAGTTATGGTATATGAATGTAATGGAATATTATTGTTCTATAAGAAACAACAAGCAAGCTGATTTCAGAAAAGCCTGGAAAGACTTTTATGAACTGATGCTAAAACCAAGAGAACATTATAGACAGGAACAAGATTAGGTGATAATGTGATATGATGATAATGGACTTGGCTCTCTTCAACAATGAGGTGATTCAAGGAAATTCCAATGGACATTTTTTTTTTTTGATGAGGCAATTGGGGTTAAGGGCCTTGCCTAGGGTCACACAGCTAGGGAGTGTTAAGTGTCTGAGGTCAAATTTTAACTCAGGTCCTCATGACTTCAGGGCTGGTGCTCTATCTATTGCACCACCTAGTTACCCCTTCCAATAGACTTTTGATGGAAAGAGCTGTCTTGTATCCAAAGAAAGAACTATGGAGACTTAAATGCATAGTATTTTCACCTTTTTTGTTGTGGTTTGTTTGCTTGGTTTTTTTCCCTCATGTTTTCCCCTTTTGATCTGATTTTTCTTGTGCAGTATGATGAAAATATGTTTAGAAGAATTGCATGTTTAACTTAAATTGGATAGCTTGCTGTTGGGGGATGGGAAGAGGGAGAGAGAGAGAAAAATGTAGAAAACGGCTTTGCAAAGGTGAATGTTGAAAACAATCTTTGCATGAATTTGGAAAAATAAAATACTATTAAAGAAAGAAAAGTTTTTGCACAATGCAATCAAGATTAAAAGGGAAGCAGAAAACTGGGAAACAGTTTTTATAGCCAGTGTTTCTGATAAAGGCTTCATTTTTCAAATATATAGAGAACTGAGTCAAATATATAAAAATAAAAGGCATTCCCCAATTGATAAATGGTCAAAGGATACAAACAGGCAGTTTTCAGATGAAGAAATTGAAGCCATCTATAGACATATAAATTGATCTAAATAACTTTTGATCAGAGAAGTGAAAATTAAAACATCTCTGAGAAACCACCTTATACCTATTACCTTGGCTAATATCATAGAAATGCAACTAATGCATTGTTGATGGAATTGTGAACTGATTCAAATATTCTGAAGAGCAATTGAAACTATGCTTGAAGGACTATAAAATTGTACATACCCTTAGACCCCAAAATACCTCTAGTAGGTCTGTATCCCAAAGAGATCATAAAAAATGGAAACAGACCCACATGTGCAAAAATGTTTATAGCAGCTTTCCTTGTAGTAGCAAAGAGGTGGAAACTGAATGGATGCCCATCAATTGGGGAATGGCTGAACAACCTGTGGTATATGAATGTAATGGAATACTATGTGCTATAAGAAATTATAAGCGGGTGGATTTCAGAAAAACATGGAAAGGCTTACATGAATTGATGCTGAATGAAATGAGCAAAACAGGAGAGCATCATAGTAACAGTGACATTGTGCAGAAGATTTACTTTATATAGCTCATAAGGTAGCACTAGCAGTACTTGGCAGATCAGGAAAGAAATTATGTGGAAAGTGGCAGTTGAGCTATATCTGAAGGATGGGATTTCATGAGATGGAGATGAGAGAAAAGTGAATTCCTGGTATGGAAGACAGTCAATGCAAAAATACAAAGATGGAAGATGGGATGTAATACATGAAAAATAGAGAATAATTTAGCTGTATTGTAGATTGTTCAGGAAGGGGACTACTGTGTAATGAGAATGGAAAGGCAGGTTGAGATGCTTTAAAAGCCAAATAGAGGAGTTTTCCCAATCATTTTGACCATATGTGGAAGATGTATTAGAGTGGGAAATGGGAAAGATTTAAGGCAAACATAATTGGAAAACCATTGCAATAGTCAAGGCAAGAAGTAATGAATACCTGAAGTCAAGTTGTAGCTACAGGAGATTAGATGTGAGAGATATAAATGTAGAAACAGAAAGATTTGTCAACTGATTAGATACTTGAGCTGAGGGAGAGGGGGAATTGATGATAAGGTCAAGGTTACAAACCTATAAGACTACAAGAATTGCACTGGCTTTAACAGAATTAAAGAAGCTTGGGAGAGGAGGGGAAGATAATGATTTCTTGTTTTGAACATATTGAAAATGAGATGTCTTTGAGACATCTGATTTGAAATGTCCAATAAACGGTGATATGAAGATAAGGAAAGAGATTAGGGATGGATGTTTGTGTGTGTTTGTGGGGGGGGTTGAGTCTGTGTGGGTGTGAGTGTCTGTGTCTGTGGAAGTATTGAAGGTTACAGTGAGGACAAGGATTTAGAACTGAGGCATAGGAAGAAATTTAGTAAGACTTCTTAAACTTTTTCTACTTGTGACCTTTTTCACCCAAGAAATTTTTAGGTGACCCTGGATATATTGGTATATAAAATAGGTGTACAAATCGAACATTTACTGATGAATAAATTATAATTTCATGACAACCCACATTTAGTTATGAGATGCCATATAGGGTCATGAACCATAGCCTAAGAAGCTGGGAGATAGATGAATGTCAGAATTTTTGATCAAGGAAATGAAATTTCCTTGTAAGTAATGGTAATCCAGCATATTCCTCTGTGTGACTGAGATAAAAAAGAGAAATCAGTCTTGAGATATGAGGAAATTGAAGAACTGGGAGGGTAGAATGTTTAAGGAAGAATCACCGTGAATATTGTCATGCCCTAGTATAAGAGCAATAGTTGAAGAGAAGAGGAGTGACACTGAAATCATTTACAAAGGAAAAAGAATGGCATGTGCAATAAACAGCAGCCATCTTAACCTACAAAGGGTGAAAGTTTTTAAGAGAATAAACTTTGAAAAAGAAGAGCTTGGTGACTATTGACATCAAAAGGAAGTATCTGGGCAGTGCCAGTGGGGAGCAATGAATACTGACTCGCTCTCTCACTCTCTCTAGGACCTGTATTCCAGGAACTATGAGAAAAAATACAGCCAGTGCTAGAGAAAAATACCCTGAGTTGTAGTAGTTTCTGGCAGAGGCAAGTACAAGTAGATAAAAGAAATATGAAGAAGAAATCCAAAATAAAAGAATGTTTGATCATTATGAAAGATAAAATCCAGAAAGCACATTGGAAGGGATGGGCAGAGTTCTGCTAATTTGATGTTGATTTTTACCTCTCTATTCACTGGCCCAAAAACAAACAGCTGATTCTCATATGCCTCTCACATCAATAACCTGTTGTTTCTTGTCTGACCAAATAAAGTCAAGTTCTTTTTTTTGGGGGGGAGGGGAGAATGAGGTTGTTTGATGTTCATCAGAACTAGCACTTTCAAACTCTTTTTAAGGAAAATATCCATAACATATAAACATAAGGCTTCTAAGTATTTTAGCCTCTTTTATTTCTCCAATTTGAATCTTATTTACTAACTTTTCTTTTACCATACTTCTTTGCACCCACCTTCATATAAAACTATCAAATATCAAATTATATGTTGACTTGGCTTGGAAGGACATGACAAGTTCTTTGAATTTTTCATCTTCAGCAGGCAATGATAGGGTAAAAGCTACAATTATGTTCATGGTGCTGTTTTTGCAAGACAGACAACCAAATATCACCTGAAAGTATATGTCTCATTCTGTTTGAGTACCATATCAATTTTTTGGTTTACTTCTCCAAAGAGAAGTGGTGAGTTTCCATTTCACTTATTTACAACTGCATTTCATCTTCTGGTTTCATTTTTTGCAAGAATTAGTAGTGATGTGATTCAGTTCTTTTAATTGTTTGTCAGTTTATTGCACATAGATCCAAAAGCTCCAGTACTTTAGAAGATATTTCTTAGAACCATGTGATTCTTTTTTTTCTATTTCCATTTGTTTTTATTAAAAGCTTTTTATTTACAAAACATATGAGTGATTTTTCTACATTGACCTTTGCAAAAGCTTTTTTTTTTGTTCCAAGCTTTTCCCCTCTTTCCCCCTACCTCCCACCCCTAGATGACAGGTAATCTAATACATGCTAAATATGATAAATTATATGACAAATCCAATATATGTATACATATCTATACAGTTATCTTACTGCACAAGAAACATCAGATCTAGAAAGAGAGAAGAAAAAAAACAACCTAAGAAGGAAAACAAAATGCATGTAAATATTCACAGAAAGCGTTAAAATGCTGTGTTGTGGTTCACATTCAGTTCCCTCGGGCCTCTGTCTGGATGTATACGGCTTTCTTCATTACTGAACAACTGGAACTGGTTTGAGACATTTCTTTGTTGCAGAGAGCCATGTCCATCAGAGTTGATCATCGTATAGTCTTGTTGCTGTGTATAATGTTTTCCTGGTTCTGCCGATTTCACTCAGCATCAGTTCATGCAAGTCTCTCCAGGCCTCTCTGAAATCATCCTGCTGGTTGTTTCTTGTAGAACAATAATATTCCATGACATTCATATACCATAATTTATTCAGCCACTCTCCAGTTGATAGGCATCCATTCAGTTTCTAGTTTCTAGCCACTACAAAAAGGGCTGCCACAAACATTCTTGCACATGTGGGTTCCTTTCCCTCCTTTAAAATCTCTTTGGGATATAGGCCCAATAGAAACACTGCTGGGTCAAATGAACCATGTGATTCTTTAAGGATGTTAAATAGTGCACTGGACAGAACACTGGTCCTGGAATCACAAAAACTCATCTTTATAAATCTAAATCTGTCTTCAGACATGTATAAGCTGTGTTACTGTAGTTAAATCACTTAACTCTGTTGGCCTCAGTTTCCTTACCTGTAAAATGAGCTGAAGCAGGAAATGGCAAACCACTCCAGAATCTTTGCCAAGAAAACTTTAGTAAGGTCATGAAGAGTTGCATGTGACTGAAAAATGACTGAATAATAATGTGGTTCTTTAGAACTTCTGTTCAATTTTCTGCTTTTCATCATTATTATACAAAAGTGGACTATACGTAAGTGAAGGGCATTTTCTCAATTTTTCTTTGTTTCATAGGTTTCTATGACTGACTTTTTTTTTTAGAATTTTTTTGTCTTTTTTAATTAAAGTTTTTTTTTTATTTTCAAAACATATACGTGGATAATTTTCAATATTCACCCTTGGAAAGCCTTTTGTTCCAAATTTTTCCCTCTCACTCCCTCCTTTAGATGGCAAGTAATCCAATATATATTAAACATGTGCAATTCTTCTATACATATTTCCACAATTATTATGCTGCATAAGAAAAATCAAATCAAAAAGAAAAAACGAGAAAAAACAAAATGCCAGCAAACAACAACAAAAAGAGTGAAAATACTATGTTGTGATCCATGCTCAGTTCCCACAATCCTCTCTGAGTACAGATGGCCTTCTTCTTCATAAGACCATTGGAACTGGCCTGAATCATCTCATTGTTGAAAAGAGCCATGTCCATCAGAATTGATCATCATATAACTTTGCTCTTACCATGTATAATGATCTCCTGGTCCTGCTCACTTCACTTAGCATCAGTTCATGTAAGTCTTTCCAGGCATCTATGAAATCATCCTGCTGATTGCTTCTTATGGACCAATAATATTCATATACTATAACTTAGTCATTCTTTATCTGATAGACATCTACTCAGTTTCCAGTTTCTAGTCACTACAAAAAGGGCTGCCACAAATATTTTTGCACATGTGGGTCCCTTTCACTCTTTTATGATCTCTTTGGGATACAAGCCCAGTAGAAACACTGTCCGGTACACACAGTTTGATAACCCTTTGGGCATAGTTCCAAATTGCTCTCCAAAATGGCTTGATCAGTTCATAACTCCACCAACAATGTATTAGTGTCCCAGTTTTTCCACATCCCCTCCAGTGTTTGTCATTATATTTTCCTGTTTCCTTAGCCAATCTGAGATGTATGTAGTAGTACCTCAGAGTTGTCTTAATTTGCATTTCTCTGATCAATAGTGATTTGGATCTGATCAATATGATTAGAAATGGTTTCAATTTCTTCATCTGAAAATTGTCTGTTCATATCCTTTGATTATTTATTAATTGGAGAATGGCTTAAATTCTTATATATTTCAGTCAATATTTGGACATGTACAAAAAGAAATTCAATATAGAGAAGGATGTGATGAATACAAGAGAATCCCAGACAGGGCTGTGAAAATGTTGGGAATTGAGATACTCAGAGGAATCAGCTTGAAAGAATCAGGAAAGACTTCCTGGTAAAGGCTGAATTAGAGCTGGACCTTGAAGGAAGAAAAGGGAGAAGTAGAAAAAAAAAAACAACAACAAAAGAGTGTGTTTCCAGCATGAGGTGATAGCCTATATGAATGTGTAGAGGTATACTTCAGAGAATGAGATCAAGTACTACCTAGTATAGTAGTATAATTTGACAATATTAATATGGGTTTAGCCACTATTCATCCCATTCCATCAAGGGGAATTCTTCACATGTTTGGGGTAGATGCCCCCTTACTCACTGGTGGGTCTGTGGCTACCCCTCAACCTAGTTTAGCCAGATTGTATTAATTATGATATTAATTGACTTCTGATTACAACAGCTTTTTTGATTTAGAAAAAATCAAGCCCATATGAATGTGGCTTTGATCCCACAGCATGTGAAGACTTATACTAGTTGAAAGGACAAGTGAGAATTATTTGTCCAATGGCCATGGAAGTAACTGAAGCAGGTGCTGTGGAGCACTTAGAATTTAGTCTGACATTGAAGATGCTCAGGTCATCCCCTGCACCCTGGCCATTGCCAGTCATCCTGACTTTTGTCTTGTCACTAGACTTCAATGAGTCTGAAAGAGAAAGTGAGGCTGATGACTTTGAAAAACTTTGCCTCTCCTAAATCCATTTTACCCATGAGTCAAGATATCACTCTGTGATGTCACTGGTATTCTCCAAAAATAAAGGAAAGACAATAATAATAGGCCATTCATAAATAACATAAAATGAGATTAGAAAGACAAACCAGAGTCAAATGGTACAGGGCCTTAAATGCCAAGTCAAAGACTTTGAATAGAGAAGCCATTAAATATTTTTGAATATATTAAGGAGATAATTTGACAATTATGTGCCTGAAGTTAGCATTGTCTGGTAGATAGGGGCACTGAACTTAAGATCAGGATGACAAGTTCAAATCTCACCTTAGACACTTTGCATTACCATGGGTACATCACTAATTTCCTTGTGCTTCAGTTTCCTTACCTGCAAAATGGAGTTGAACTCAGTGGCCAGTTAGGAGGCCTTATTATTGCTGAACCTAAGCAAGAGGTGTTGGGAGTCTGAACACAAATGGTTGGTAACAGTTTGGATGAAGAAAGATAGAAGAATGCATGAAAAAAGATTAAAACAGATTTGACAAGACTGATTGGAGGTAGGAGGGAAGGGAGAATAAAAAGTCAAAAACAACTATGAGATTTAAGCTTGAGTAATTGAGAAGATGCTCATGTCATCTTCGGATATAAGGAAGCTAAGAAAATGGACAGATTTGAAGGAAACATATGTTTGCAAAAAGATAATCCTTCCTAGCCTTATAATTACAATCGGCAGCTCCTCAGAATCCTAAGTTCTTATGATAAAGAGACTGTAGATACCTCACATGGTATCCCTTCCAAATCCATGGGTACTATAGATCTTTGTTACTGTTTAGTCATTTCATTCATGTCTGACTTTTCATTGCCTCAATTGGGATTTTCTTGGCAAGATTCTGAACTAGTTTGCCATTTCCTTTTCTGGATTGTTTTACAGATGAGGAAACTGAGGCTTCTAGGGTTAAGTGACTTGCCCAGGATCACATTAATGTCTCAGATAAGATTTAAACTCAGGAAGATCAGTCTTTCAGACTCCAAGTCTGGTGCTCTATCCTCTGTGACATCTAGCTGTCCTACTGATCTACTCTAGGTCTATAAATGCATAGTTTTTTTCTTTCTCAGATCCTTTTTCCCTCAGATCTTGTCCTAAGAATCATCCTGTCCACAACCTGAGCTAGAGGTAATCTCAATTCTGTGTTTAGCCAACAGATTCCATTAATAAACTTAACCAATTTTTGGTTAAGGGTAGGAAATAAACTTTAAATGGCATCCAATTCTCTAGACCTCTCATGACATATACTTACACACCGCTTTTTTTTTTTCCTGGTGCTCTTGACATTGTAGCCTAGACATGTACCTATCCCTTTCTATTGAGAGTTGAAACAATCTAGTCCACATAACTGTTAAATTGTAAAGTTGATTTATTTACTCTATGACCCTAGACTGATGTCTGATCTTTCACTTCTTGTGGCCAGTCTTTCCTGTTCAAACTTTTACCCTCTGGACCTTCCCACTAGTTTCTTGTCTTATAGGCCTGCCTTGCTCCCAACTCATTAACAGAGCAAGAATATACACACCCTTGGCCCACTCAACAACGGACACCTTCTCTGCTGGACAGTGTTGCACAGTACATAGAGTGAGGGGCTTGAAGCCCAGATATCCACATTGGAATCTTGTTTTAAATACTTATTACCTGAATAATCATGCATAACTCACATAAAATTCAGAACTCCAGTTTCTCCGTCTCTAGATATTCATATTTATACTGCTACTTCACAGGGTTACTGAGAGGAAAGCACTTTCCAAACCTCAAAACATTATATAAATATGAGTAATTATTTTCTTTATCCTTCCTCTCGATTTACCCACCTCTGAGCCTCAGGGTTTTGAGTCATGTTTCAAGCCCCTCCCTAATGAGGGACATTTGCCTTTTAGATTCCAGGTTTCTTGGTGAAAACAGAACAAAACAAAACAAATATTTGGCACATATTGACTAAGTAAGAATAATTACTTGAGTAACTTCGACTACTCTGGCCCCCATTGCCTAAGGGCTAGGTATGTTACATTTCACCCTCTCTCAGAGTTCTCTGATACTTGTAAGGGGAATGGGGGTGGGGGAAGAATGTGCTGCCATTGACTCCAACCTTCATCAGTGATGTTGTCTGAATTGTGGAGGTTCATTTAACTACTTAATTGTCTCATTATTCTTTACAAAGAAATATTTACTTCAAAGGAATAGGAAGAAAAAAAAAATCCTTTCAACACCTGGAAATGATACTCCTCACATTGTACTACCTCATACTCTGGGAGGTGGAGGAGATTAGATTCACAGTTTAGCTCAATTCCTACATATCCCAGTCCCAAGTTTCAAGTTCAAAGCTCCCCTTCTGAGTAGGCTGGCTGGCTAGGTACACATTCATCATGGAATTCTGCCTCCAAAATTCCCATTGCTCCAATCCAATATTATTCCACAGCTTGCGCTTGGAACTGATAAAGACAAAACAAAATCCCAAGCTCACTTCAGGGAGACAGAATAAAAGGGAGAAAGAGGGAAATAGTCCTTCTATTCACCAGCCCAGTTCATGATGTCTATGTCCCATGCTGTGGGTGAACTTGGAACTTTGTGCTCTCTGGATAAAGAGGGAAAGAGAGCATGATTGCCCCTGTCTCATGGTTTTAGATTCACAGTCTATTATGACTATGTAGCCAATGAAAAGAGACTGTTTACTCATCCACATGGTAGGGGAAAATACAGAATATCTTATTCCAGAAGCCGGTTGTTGGCGTCCACCACTTGGTGGCCTCCATGTTATGTGATCTGGATATAAGTAAAGCAAAGCCCCAGCTGCACTTGTTTATAATGTTTCCAGCATTATTATTATTATTGCTACTACTACTACTATTATTATTATCTCTTTTTTTTCCATATAAGGAACCTGAAACTAAAAGAGGAGTTCAGACAACTTTCTTAGTCACACAGTGTCAAAGTTAGTAGATAATGAAAAACATACCCTCCCATCCCAATAAAACAAGGATTTGCTGCTATTGTTCACAACCAGTACTTTCTGATGATAGAAATGGTGGATTCAGAAAAACATATTGCTAATTTTTTCAATACCATATGATTCCAAATATAGCCTATAGTCCCAGTTCATCCACCCCAAATCTGGCTTGTATAAAACCAAAGTCAAGAGCTTTTTTTCATGTAAAGGTCTCTCTATCTATTTGTGTGTGTATGTGTGTGTAAATATATATGTATATGTGTATATAAATTTATGAGTATGTGTATATGTACGTGTATATATAGATATAGATATACTATCTAATTCATATATATA
>JAJPUD010026521.1:0-13377 GCA_023553655.1 Myrmecobius fasciatus
ACAGGCACCTGTACTTCCTGTGGGGTTTTGGGTCATTACTACCTCGCAGTCTCAGCATCCCTGGAACCTTTAAGAAATAACTATTAATTCCCTTCTGCTCTGTGTATTTACAGTGTGCCCTCGGGCTACAAAGAAACCAGATTTGCTGAGGATGACAATCAACTCACAGCCTCTCTACCATTGCTAGAGGCTGTTGTCTACACCAGACTCCAAACTCACTTCTGGGCCCCTGAACTTAATCATTTACCTTTGTTCCCTTTCACGGTCCAGGTGAGGATTTCATTAGGAAGTATGAAGAACAGCCCATCTATACCAGTGGAATGTGTAAAATCAGGTGGGATTTCACCAAGAGGGTGGGGTGCTATTCTAACTCAACCCCAAGTGACTTACATAAATACTGGCATTTCCCCTCTAAGCAGAAACCCAGCCTCAAAGCTGCAGTCACTCTTCCTCAAGGAAAATCCCTGGTGGCATATTTACAGGCTTTACATACAAGATTTTCCTCCCATCTTTCCCCTTATCTGATCAAGACATTAGGGGTTAGTCCATAAAGTGGTCACATAAATAACTGCTAGAGTGGAAAACATTTTCTGCTCCCTAAATTTCACCCGTCCTTAAGAGTTTTTGTTTTGGGGACTCAAATGCTGACTTCCCCCTGACTTCAATTAATGATGATAGAACTAGAAGAAACTGTGGAAGTGATCTGGTCCAAAATTTCATCTTGGAGAGGATAAAATTAAGACTCAGAGGTTAAATACTTACCCAGGGTCATAGAGCCAGTAAGTGACAGTGCCAGCATTTGAATTCTGATTCGTTGACTCCAGTGTCAGAATTTTTCCGACTGCACTAGGATATCAGGCTCCTGGGCTAACCTTGATTTAATTTAACTTGATTTTTTGAGGCTAAAGGGAATTAAACATCTATGGGGTGGACCTTTGGAATAAGAGTATTCTATAATTTTGGAATGTGGCTATATTAATATAAAGTAACTTCAACAAAAACCTTGGGCAATTCAATATTTCAAATATATATACAATGATTAATTCTAAATATTTCTTTAAATCTCTCTTGCTGCCCCACTTATCACCCTTTTTCTCTACCTTTCTCACCCCCTCTCTGAAACATTTAGACCTCCCCCGTAGCAAGGGCCATCAGGAAGCCTGTGGATGCTATAGAGAGGGTGCACAAATAATTCAGAATAAAGCAGCCCAATTCATGTAGACTGGCATTAGGATAAGTATATCTTAAGAAAGTTCTTATTCAGACTTGGCTTCAGGCAATAAAACGTCATAGACGTATAACTGTAGCAAGTGAAATTTCTAGGGAGCAAATTAGGCTGAAAACATCTTCTAGAGACAGCTAGAAAGGAATCATACACCACCCGAAAATAAGAAAAGTTATGCAGTAAATGTTTCATTTATTGGCCTTCTTCCATTACTATTAGGGTTAAAAGACATCTTGTCAATAAGAAAGGTATATTTATGGAGGGCTGATGTATTTCAGAAAGCAGCTTCTTGTCATATATGCCTATAGCAGGAGCGATCAGCTTAGGAAGGCAGGTGATGAAACTCTGTACAAATGCATACATCTACCCATTAACCCTTGGATCATCAGGCATCATTGTCATTTCATTATCAGGACCTTTTATTAGCTTAAGCAAGGTGATCAAGCCCGGCATAACCAGGAAATACCAGAACAGAACAGTGTTTCCTTAGGGTTTAGAGAGCTCAGTGGATGTCTTTCCAATTCCTTAGGAGCTAGTGAAGAGCACAACATGGGATCAGAATATTGGGCCTTCTTTGTTACCACAGCCCTGCCTTATCTCCATCTTAAAATGGAAATTTTGGTGAGGTCTCTGAGCATCCCGGCATCCTTACCTGGGCTGAGAGAAAAATTGGCCTTATTCCAGAACCAATCAGGCAAAAAAGGAGCTTTCAGCTTGGAACAATAACTTAGGGTTTTACAGATTTCCTTTTTTTCTAGCTTTCTTATGATTTTTGGCATTCCAGTTTTGCTCAGTCAGTAAACATTTATTAAGCACCTACTATATAATAGACACTAATGCTAAAAAAAAAAAAAAACAGATTAAAAAAAAAATCTAAGTTCCACTCATGTTTGGCATTGAGCTATACAATTTACAATTTGGTTAAGGGAAATCTACATACACACACATATGTATGTGTGTATATATAGCCACAGATATACATATATAAGTACACACACACACACACACATATATATATATATATATATACATTTATTTATTTAAGAGAAGTATTTGTGTGTTTATTGAGTGGAAATTAATGGACTTACTTAGCAATTAGCCAAGCTGAATATGGCTGTCAACATGTATTCCCCTGCCTCTGGTGGATGGGTGTGGTGTATTGTTATTTTTAAAATAACCAGTTGAGTTCCACTGCAGTTCATCCTTGTGCTAGCATGCTCTAAGATGCCTCAGCATAATTGTGATGTCCTCTGAGAACATGGCAGGCATGAATTGAATTGAACTGAATTGACAACCAGCTGATTTCCATAGACCATGATTCTGGATAAGACTGACCTCATTGTAGCTGATCATCTGGTATCATTTTAAAGTCCTTAAAGGCTTCCATTCTAGCTGCTTGCTGATTTTTGTTGTTATAGTTATTTTAACAGAAACAAAGCCTTTCATTCATCCAACAGAAATCAAGCTAGGTATGCTAGTATTCCTGAGAGAGGGAATACAGACTGAAATTTAGGCAAAAGTGTAAATGTTTCCTATGAAATCTGCTTCTAAGTTCAGATTATGCTAAAGGGTAGTCCGAAGGGAGGAGAGACCCCTCAGGTTCTGAGCTTTTGAAGGGTCTGTGGGAAAGAAAGTGAAGAGTCCTTTTCGACTTGAGATTTTACCTAGGTCCTATGTCATTCCAGACTTGACCACAGCTACTTCCTTGTACTAATTGAAAAAAATACCCCCAAAGTAGGCTATTTTATAGGTCATCGAGACCAATGAATTTGCCCTAACACTATTCTGTTCTGGAACAACATTAAGCCATGGTACCACAAGCCAGATTTCTATAGGAAAGACAATTCGTCTCATTGCTAGTACAGGTAAGGTAGAGCCACCCTATTTTCCTTTATAATCTTGAAGAACTGACTATCCACACAAGGGTACTAGTTCTGAAGACCAGAATTCAACAGGGCCTCTTGAAGGGGTAACTCAACAACTGGCTCCATAGCACTCGGCTATTGAAAATTTTAAACCAAACCTATAAATTCCACATCCATATTATGGTGAGCTTGTCTTTTTTCATTACATGGTTTTGTCTCTTACTAGCTGCAAACAATAACAAAAAAATTCTTTATCAAGACTTAAATGAAGCTCCTCTAGCTATCAGGTATTATTGCTCTTTTAAGATGTCTCGTCATTTTTGAGCATTTTGTGGCATTCAATTTATTAAATTAAATGTGGCTCATGTGGTAATATGGAATAACTTAACTGCTTAATTAGGTCATAGTTTTAAAAAGATGGGCAAGGTGCAAAAAATTCACTTTTGGAAGAGAAAACATAAGAGCAAACCCAAATGCATAAAGTTATTAACTGATGATTGCAGAATTGCTGTGGAATTTGGCAAAAATGCTTGCCAGGGTTTAAGAATACTGCTATCTTTGAAAAGTTGAATTCTGTGCCATTTGGCCAGCTTTTTATTAAAATAGGCAGTCTATAAAGGAAATAAGAAAACTTGTTTTTTGACTCAGTTCAGAGAAGGAGCAAAAGAAACTGGAAACAAAATAAATCCAGAAGACAAATAAATTGACCTAAAATTAATTTACTACAAAAATGTGCCAGTGCAGGTAAACATCCTTTTAAAATAGAGCCTTGGGGAGGTAGGCAGCATGCATACAAAGCACAAGGAGGCTATAGATGACAATTAGCAAGAGTGCATAGCTATGGTCTTTCCACCAAAAGTCTACAACCAAAAGCAACTTAAGTCAAAAGGCCCAAAGAAAAAGAACTGGTAAATCCATTTGTATGTGGATTTAACAGTGAAGTATTTCATTCTTCATGTTTTCACTTGGTGTCTTGAAATAATCCCCTTTCTGTCTCCAACCTAGCACTTAGACATTGTTCACAGCCTTATTTATTTATGAAGTCTGAAGGTTAGTCCCTACCTGCTGAGACTAATTAGCCCTGTTCTTTGTATCCTATGCAATCCTGTCTGATTAAATGTACACATTTGTTTTACTTCTTTTTATGCCTCCTTTCACTTTCTGCTTTTCTGATTAATATTAAAGTTAAGTTGCAGTGGTTTCCTCCCTCCCCCCCCCCCCCAATTTTTATTTTGCCTGCATCTTTGCCTTTCGTGTGCAAATGTGATGGTGAAAATTTCCAGGGCTTGAGAATTTATGTTAGTCTTGTCAATCTTTGCATTATGATTTTCAGTCCTCTGCTTTTAGAGAATATAGCCTATAAGACAGTTTTGCTGAAGCTCCCAAATTCCCTAAATATTACATGACAAATTGTCTTTCTTTGATAAACCCTCGGTGTTGCATATGTCCCTCTTTATAAAGCAGCAGGTTAGATTTCTGGGGGAATGTCTGGATTACATAGTGCAGCATGACTTTCTTTTCCTGTTAGGCAATTGGCTAATTCCTATTGAATTTAACGGCCTAACCCCCTTGGTCTTCTAAGTTTCCAATGGACTCTTCCATTGTTATAATTGGGCATTTGGTGGAAGATCAATGTGCTTCCCTCTTCTCCACTGTATGTAGGCGCCGTACCCTAATCTCCATTTACATTTTTCTGCTCCCTACTTTGCTACCAAAATGCTTACCTCTAGGCTCTCCTCTTGAAAACAATAACAAACATCTTCAAATCCTCACTTCCCCACACCCTTATTTTAAGACTTCATAATTGTTTCAATTTGCAGATTTCTTTCTATAGTCACAGTCTTACATCTGGTCACTTGTTTGCATCCTTTAATGATTTAATTCCAGACCCCCTAAGAGAAAGGCTGCAGTCCCACAAGGTCCACAGGCATGTAACTTTATTTTTCTCTAGGGGAGCCCACACCCAAACTTTTCACCTCCAGAGCCAGGAAGGACTTTGGATTCCACACTACTAACCACTCCCACCAATATGTTGATTTCAAATGTTTTCCTTCTAGTTACTTAAACATAGTACACATCCACAAGATACAGACACTTAAAACACACACACACATATATGTATATATTTATACATATATATATATATTTTTCCTGTGACAAATCTCAGAAGTGTTTGGTGATCGATTTTTTAAAAAAGTGATCTTTGCAAATGCATTCTTATGGGACAATTTTAAATTGGGGAATGAGCGAATATTATTACAATCTCCCCCCCCCCCACTTCTTTTTAAAGAAGAAAAATCTTATTTTAACTGGTTAAATTTTGTTGTAAATCCAGACTGCCAAGATACTGAAATAAAAACATTTTCCAGGAACACAATTTCTCTATGTAGGCTTAAAAGTTAAGGACTATTTTCCCCCACTTTTGCACACTGCTGATTTGCTCCACCTAAAGGTTAGTGCATCCACTGCTGGAGCAACCATCAAATATTTTCCTTTCCCTAATTCCACTCCCCGCCCCCCCCTTTCCTCCTCCGCGCAGTTTTTCCTTCCTAACTTAATTCTAAAGTGCACTTTTGTTTGGACCCTCCCCCCCTACGTGGGGTCTCCTAGGCCCTACCCCGGCTCCCACTCCAAACTCAGTTGCCAGCCCCCCTTTCTCCTCCTTTCCTAATTTGCATAGTCTTCCTAAAACCATTTCTTTTCCCCTTCACACTTACACATACTCTCGGCCTCTCACACTCATTCCTCGTCCGTCTTTCCCGGTCCCTCCCTCTCTCCTCCTCCTCCTCTCTTCCCTCCCTCTTTCTCTTTCTCCTTCTTCCAGTCCCCCTATCTCTTTCTCTCTCTTCTTCCCTCCCTCTTTCCCTCCCTCCCTTCCTCTCGCTTGCCAGAAAGGATCATTGTTAGTTTCTCTAGCTCTTTCCCCCTCCCAGCGCTGTTTATTTATGCACACGTAACCCGGCTTGGCCCCGCCCCCTCCTGCATCTCATTAAGGGGCTAGTGTGTTTCTCTCTCCCTGTCAATAATCTAGGCTCCCAGACTTCTCCGTTTCTCCGGATTTCGATCCCCCTTTTTCTATCTGTCAATCAGCGCCGCCTTTGAACTGAAAAGCTCTCAGTCTAACTTCAACTCACTCAAATCCGAGCGGCACGAGCTCCTTCTATATCTACGGCTCCCCCCCCACCCCCTTTGCTCTTTATATCTGACTTCTTGTTGTTGTTGGTGTTTTTTTACCCCCTTTTTTATTTATTATTTTTTTTGCACATTGATCGGATCCTTGGGAGAGAGAGAAAAAAGGAACCCAAACTCACGCGTGCAGAAGAAGAGATTTCCCCCCCTCCCCTTCCCTCCTCCCTCTTTTCCCCTCCCCAGGAGAAAAAGACCCCAAATCAAAAACTTCACCTTGGACTCTTCTTTTTCTTGCAAATTTTTTTTTTGGCAAAACTTTTTTTTGGTGATTTCCCCCCCGTTTTTCCCCCCTTCATTTTTCTTCCAAAATTGCTACTGGTGGGTGAAAAAAATGCCGCAGCTGAACGGCGGTGGAGGAGATGACCTAGGCGCCAACGATGAGCTGATCTCCTTCAAAGACGAAGGGGAGCAGGAGGAAAAAATCTCGGAGAACTCCTCGGCCGAGAGGGATTTAGCTGATGTCAAATCGTCCCTAGTCAATGAATCAGAAACGAATCAAAACAGCTCCTCAGATTCCGAGGTAAGGGGAACCCCTCGGGCTAGTGGGGTTTAATCTATTACCTTGGCTTGGCAAATGTTTTTAAAAATATGGAAGAAGGGGGGGTCTGTAGTGGAGATTGCATCGCTCTGGTTGCTATGTTTGTGGGTTTCTTTCATTGCAAAAACTTGTAACACTTTTTTTCTCTCCTCTTTTAATGCCCCCCCCCATTTGTTGTTCTCTCCCCCTCTACTCTCCGTTCTATTATTTCTCGCCCTCCCCACCAACACCCATTCGAAAGGCGGAAAGACGGCCCCCGCCTCGATCCGAAAGTTTCAGAGATAAATCCAGAGAAAGTTTAGAAGAAGGTGAGTAACCCCAAAACAGTATAATTACCCCCAAAGCAATCTCTTCCCTTCCCCTTTCCCTCCTCCTCCCTCCCACCAAGAATCCCCCCTTCTTGAACCCAAGTCCCGTTTTGCAGAACTCGCCGGCTGCCTTGATCCAGCTGTGCGCTGGTCCAGCTGTGTAGCCGTACAACTTTGGGACACTTTCTAAAAAGTTTTCTCTCTTTTTTTCCTGTCCTCCCTGTTCCCTTTCTCTCGCTCCCCCGCCATGTTAGCCGCGAAGAGGCAAGATGGAGGGTTGTTTAAGGGGCCACCGTACCCTGGTTATCCCTTCATTATGATACCCGACTTGACTAGCCCGTACCTCCCCAACGGATCCCTCTCTCCGACGGCAAGAACAGTAAGTGACATTTTTATTCTTGTAAATTCCCTCCCTCCTCCTCCGCTTTAGAGTCACGACCTCGAAGGGTCCCTGCATGTAGCCCCTTCTCTTCCTTTCCCTCCCCCTCCCTCCTCCTTCTTCCCCCTCCTTTCTCCTCCCCTCCCCTTCTTTCCCCTCCCCTTCACCAGCTATTGCAAGGCTGCCAGAAACTTTCCAAACTTTTCTGCCTTTTGTGGACTGGGATTTGTTTGCTCTTCGCCATGTTGTTGCTTTCAGTTTGGTGCCTCGTTTGTTTTTGAAACCTTTCTTTCAAAGCAAGGCTTTAAAAAAATAAGATCAGTAACTTTTGCGCTCTGATTTTTTTTTTTGTTTGTTTGTTTCTTTTCCTCGGGAAGATTGCTGCGATCTCTCTCTACCCCTCTCTCCCTCTCTTCCTCTCTCTCTCTTTCTCTCTCTCTCTCTCTCTGGTCTTTCCCTGTTTAACCATTTCGCTGCTGCAGAAAGCCCTCTGGTGACTGATTTAACGTAACCGCCAAACTGAGTTTGTTGCTAGATAGTATCTTTCCTATTAGGCAATGGACTTTAGAAAAGGAGAGCCCCATGCGCTAGAAGGGGACCTTGGCTTTCTCTGAAGGATTTCTATTTATTTATCCTCACGAGTATTGTTAGTATTACTCCTTTCCCTCCCCTCCCCCTCCCTCGTCTCGGACCTCCTCCCTCTTCCCTAGCAAGGTCAGGCTTCATAGACTTGTCTCTGCAAACTTGGTGGCCCTGAGGCTGCTTGCTGACTTGGCTCCGCTTTCCAACCTCAGGGCCGAGGGAAGCACGGCCACAGTGGGCCGGCAGCGCAGAGTAGAAGGGAACTTGGCATGGCCCTGTACCTCCTGGCCCCCATGTCGAGCGGAGGTGGGAGGCCGGGCTGGGGCTGGGGGGACAGCCTTGCCGATCGCGACCCTTACTTGTTGTGTGCCGCCCGTTTTGTCTCCTCTTGGGGACTTAAGGAGACTCAAATACTTCGAGGGATTTTTTTTTTAAATGATACACACAACTGAGAAAAGCCTAGAAAGACCCCCTTGGTGACTTGAAGGGGAGCAGTGAGGTTCACTTTTGAGGGGGGAGTGCTTGTACTGGAGAATTGAGTAAGAATCCTACTCAACTTTGGGGGCACGAGGAAGGAAGAGCCGGGCTTCCCGGTGCCTTCCGTCTGCTTCCTGCGGTGTGCATACACTCCCACCCGATCTCCTGCGATGCCCCTGACATTTTTGTTTTTAAGAGTTTCTCCCCCCTCCCCATTCTCTCTTTCTCTCTTTCTTCCCTTCCCGCCCCCCTAAAAAAAATCTCACCCCACCCGAGGCCTGGCTTGCGAACCCCCTGGAGAGAACAAAACGTTAATACGTGTTGGTGAATGCCTCTCCCCGGGTTGTTTCACCTTCCCCGGGTCGACTAGTTTCTCCCCCACCCCCACCCCGTGCCTATGTTATTTACTTTTTTTTTTTTTTTGGTAACTCGAGATAGCAGTTTGAAATAATACATCCACTGTTTAGCAGCCGGGGAATCGGTGTTAATGGCCGAGGTCTTGCAGAAATTGAATCTATCATCTACAAGTGTTTTATAGCATTAAAATATTATCCTCCAGGTTTGACTTGTTTGTGATTTTTTTTTTTAAGCCACTGGGAAATAGCAGGGGCATATTAGATTGGTCCATTTTTATGGTTAGAAATGAGAAATATCTTCTCTTTCTCTGTCTCTCCCTATTTCTCTTCACCATCCCCCCCCCCCCACTTGCCCGCATGGGAAGCTAAAAGGACGAGTCTGTAGCTGACTTCCTCTTAGATGGCATCTAAAAGCTTGTTCTGCTCCTTAAAGATGCATGGGAGCTAGAGTGACTGCTTATGCATTGTAGTGATTGGAGTTCTGAGGGGAAGCATAGATTGATTACTTTGTCTTTTTCTTGGAAGCTGCTGTGTCTGGGGCTCTTTACTTGTGAGCAATAGGATCAAAACCTGATGGTTTTGTGACAAGACAAAACCAAGCAAAATATTACAAAGTAACCTTAAGGGAGACTTACCCCTCTCCCTTCTACTGAATTTGAAAGTTTCTGGGAAAGAGTATTTATTTTTCCGTTAAAAATTTTGTTTGAATGGCACTTACTTGACAGTGATTGAACTAAGGGAGATGCTCAGGATGTTGGATTTTAGCTTGGTGGCCTTTCTTACTCTCTTTTTCTTTCTTTCATAAATATAAGCTGCAACTCAGATAGTTTTTTTTTTTTTAAAGCTTAAAAGTGGAGATTTTCCAGTAGTTAAAAGATAAGGTAAATCTTGATCATCAAATTGTTATTTTTCCCTGTATTAAAAAACGACTCCCTAAGATTAGTCCTTTTTTGTAGGAATTAATAGGTACAGAAAAACTTCTAGTTATTTTATTGTTGACATAGCAGGTGGCCTTGTAGTGTGACATCACATCAAGCCTTAAAAAGGCAGCTTTGTACTCAATAGGCAATTTTAGTATTTGCATGTCAAACACCACGTCTCTCTTGGAATTGACTACTTTCCCCCCCTACACTAAGCATACCTTATTAACTTAATTTTTAATTGTGGGCTTCCTGAAAATAAACTTATTTATTTAGGCTCAAAATCTGAATAATTTATTTAAAATCAAGATAGCTGCTCTGTGGCATCCTGGTCTCTTGACATCTTCTATCTGAGGTGCCAGCTTTGAATTCCAGATTTGCTGCAGGGAGGAATATAGAGAGGAGACTGCAGACTTTCAGGGACCATTAGAAATTTGAATTGGCTTTACACTGTTTGGGGTTTTGGTTTTTGAGTACCAGGTGGAAAGACAAATTTGCAATGTGTGTCTTACTCATTTCTTAGGCCTTGTTGATGCTGTTTTACTTGAATTTCTGTTACTTCTGGGTTTACCTGGGAACAGCTGCTTGCCGGCGAAAGAAGCAAACTCCCAGGAAGCCTGATTTCTGCTTTTCTGTTTAAGAATGTAAAGAATTAAGGAGTATCATTAAATCAGCTTATGATGAATAATACATTATCTCAAGAATAATACTTTAATTGCTGAAGACTCCATAAAGCTTGATAGTAATAATTTTATTTTAAAACGACAAAAATTTCTGCATAACATTAATTTACCCTTTGATACAGTAATGTGAATGGCTTTTAAGAATACAGATTCGAATAGAGACACGCATTAAGGAGAGGGCTAGTTAACTAGATAGGAAGTGATCTAGTTGCAGATATTAGAATTTTGGTAACATTTGTATATTAGGGATAAAAGGAAACTGTTTTCATTTTAAAGTGAAAAGTGAAACAAAGGATTTTTAAAAAGATCTTAAAGAGCCAGTCTTAACTGGTACTTGCAAACAGCAGAGAAGAATGTGGGGGTCACGATTTCCAAAAGGTCTTTGCTTATTTAGAGCTTACCTGTTAGGGTTTTTGCAGCTTCCATTATCCAAAGTTATTTATTTTCCAACTGTGCTGTTTGCTATTAGATAGGAAAAGCAAGCAACATCTCCAATGCAGTTTTTCAAATTTGGAATACTTCAATTCAGCAAAACCAAGGCAACCTAATCACCTGCATGCCTTTTTTAGCCAAGAAACTTTTTTTTCACGAATATATAAAGATGGATATTTCACAGAGCAAAAGCCCAAAAGTAAAGCTTTGGGATCGGGAGCGTGAAGGGTTAATGGTGGTCCTCCTTTCCCTCCCCCCCCCAGCCCACCCCCGTTCTTTCCCTCTGATTGTTTTGACAACACTTTTCAAAGTGTGACATTCCAAGCCCCTACATAACAATGTAATATTACTGTAATTACACAGGTCATTACATTTTAAATAGAGAACAATAAAATGCTTATCGCCCCTGAAAAAGAACAGGTGTTCTTGCCCTTCTTTGGTATTTATGCTAATTGTTTTTCATCTCCTTCAGAAATATTTATGGCCAGCCTGTTTTGATTTCAATCTCAATATATCGGTATTAATTCTTCCACTAATCTTTATTGGGTTTGAGGTTTAATATCTGCTATATAAATTATGGTTTCCATAGTAGTTTATTAATTTAACAAAAGAGATACAATCAAATATACCAATAATTTACTTTTTCTCATTTCTAAAATTATGTGCGATAGGGAATTTTTGAAGACATGAATTTATGCTTAGGAAGAATATGTTTGGGGGAAACTTTTGCCTGCTAGATGGAGGGAGGGGGCTTCCTGATCTGTTCTATCTCCAATTCAGACTAGATTTCATGTCTGTGGCAAACAGGCTGGCCTCTGTTCATTTCCACCTGGTTTTTAATTTCTCTGGATTCCATTGACAGCGCTATTGTAGTCGGTGAATTTTCTGAGAGTGGGCTGGGGGAAAAAGTTGCTGTAAAGTTTGAAGGAGCTTGCAAAACGAAATAATGCAGCACTGTGAGGGAGCAGAATAATTGGACCCCTGCACTTCATTAAAAATAATATTTGCCCTAGAAATTTCACATTTTAAGAGTTGCACCAGGTCGATTTTCGCTATTAGAATTACAGTAGAGGCCTTTCGAGGGAGTTTCTGAATGCCTTCATACATTCCAGGGGCTAACTCTTAGTTTGCACGTGTTAATACCAATTGCATCGATTTCTCAGTTTTGGGGGGGTAGGGGCAGAACCTGTGGAACTCTACTTCCACACTGGCAGCATGTAAACTGGAAGGTCTCTAAAAGGATTTTACGTTTTGTAAGATGTTTCACAACAAGGCCCCCAAATCATATTAAAAATGCAGTGTAGAGAAAACAGAGCAGCTGTGCATTTTTGTGTGGATGTGTGTTTCTGAACCATGACTAAAACTCAGAGGACCTTTTCCCAGCTGTCTGGAAGTTATGTGGAAGTTGGATTATTGGCAGTTAAGTATGAGACAACCTGGATTTAGCAAATGCTCTCTCCTACACAGGAAGTAGATGACATTATATTGGGGGAAGGGAAAGAGAGAGGCCCAGGCAGCTTCAGGAAGAGAAACAGGCAAGGAGGGAATTTGCCTTGTGTGTGTGTGTGTGTGTGTGTGTGTGTTTAACTATGGTGTTGAGGAATAAATAAACATTTTCAAATGCAGTATGGGTTCATTTTTCAGAGCATATATGTGTGTATATGTATGCACATGTATGAGAGGGAGGCGGATTAGACACATTTGTAACTATTTGGAGAAAACTTTTTTGTTTGCTGAGTTTTTAGAAAGGTTGGAGGAGGGAGGACTTACAAGTTCTATGGCCCTTTGGAGGGATGGGGAGCCTGTGTTTTTCTTTGGAGAGTGAATAGTGACAAATATGTAAGCAAACCTTAAACTTTGGCTTTTAATTGGGCACGTTTGTTTGGCTAATTTTACAACCAAAAGCTAACTTGCACCTCAACAGGGCTGCTGAAAGAAATGTGCCCCAGTCATTTGCTGGCAAGAGCCACTGGGTCATAAATCCACAGGGTTTATTTACAGCCTATAACACTTATGAATGTTAAGATATTTGACGCCACGCTGGCCTTATAATATCCAAGGTCCGTAGATATTGGCAATGGGTCAAATTTCTTTCACTAATTATAAGCAATGTGATGGGAGGGGAAAATATCACAAAGCTTTCTCCTTCTCCCTTCATCCTCTTCCCCCAATCCCACCTCCCAAATCTGAGTCTCTGGGTACCTTCACTTTTCATTTTATGCTGATACTCTTGCTCTGCTTAGGGTTAACACTTTCAGTCCTGAGCATTCAAGCAGGGACTGAGAACAATGCAGTTTTAAAAACAAAGTTGCTACAGGTTTCTGCATCTCTCTTTTATAGAGAACAACACTGTCTCTATTGTAGAGTGTATGTGTTGATAACCAAACCAACAAAATATTTCCCAGAATACTTAAAGAAACCTG
>JAJPUD010026522.1:0-12065 GCA_023553655.1 Myrmecobius fasciatus
TATTTTAACATAATTGACATGTAGTGGATATCCTGCCATCTAGAGGAGGGGTGGGGAGTTGGGGGGAAAATTTGTAACGGAAAGCTATGTAAGGGTTATTGTTGAAGAATTACCCACACATATGTTATGCAAATAAAATAAAATTTTAAAAAAAAGTGTTTACATGTACAAAACAGATGCAAGTAATGCACAGGAATATTCTACAAGCATAAATAGCTTCTTCAGCTATTGAGTGGAAAATTGCTTGCGGTAGAATATTGCTGTGGATAAAATATGATGAGAAGGATGTTCTCAGAAAAATCTTGGATGTCCCATATGAACTAATGCAAAGTGAAATCAGCAGAACCATGTGAACCCTGCATAAAATAACATGAATATTACTATTATTACCTCAAAATGACTTTGTTTTTCTGAGCAATATATTGATTGAAGGCAATTTTA
Source organism: Myrmecobius fasciatus (assembly GCA_023553655.1). Classification (NCBI taxonomy): domain Eukaryota; kingdom Metazoa; phylum Chordata; class Mammalia; order Dasyuromorphia; family Myrmecobiidae; genus Myrmecobius; species Myrmecobius fasciatus. The sequence continues at coordinate 442 of JAJPUD010026522.1, forward strand.
ATAAATGTGTCATGGAAAATTATATCTACCCATATTAAAAGAATCAATGGAATCGGAATGCATATCAAATTATGTTTTTTTTAAACTTTATGTTTTCTAGATTCTATCATTGTTGATCATCAAATAATCTTGCTATTACTGTGTACAATGTTCTCCTGGTTTTGCATAAGTCACTCAGCAATGCTTCATGTCAATCTTCCCACTGTTTTCTGAAATCAGCCTGTTCATATTTTCTTATAGATCAATAATATTCCATTATATTTATATACCATAACTTATTCAGCTATTCCCCAATAGATGGGTAGGCACTCATTTTCCAATTCCTTGCCACCTCAAAGAAGGCTGCTACATTTTTGCAAGTGTAGGGCAATTTCGCTCTTTTATGATTTCTTTGGGGATAGACTCAGTAGTGACATTGCTAAATCAAAGGATATGTACAGTTTTGTAGCTTAGGGAAAATAATTTCAATGCTTTATAGAATGAGTGGATCACTTTCCTATTACAACAAAAATGCATTAGGGTCCCAGTTTTCCCTCATCATCATTAAAATTTATCATTAGCTTTTCATGCAGTCTTAGCCAATCTTATCAGAGTAGTTTAAATTTATCTAATCAATAGTGATTTAGAATTTTATTTTCATATGAATATAGATGCTTTAATTATTTCATGTGAAAATTGCCTATTCTTATCATTTATCAATTGGGAAATGACTTATACTCTTAAAAATTAAATTAAATTTTCTAAAAAAATTAGGAAATGAAGCCTTTACGGGAAAAACTGACTATAAAAATTGTTTTGAAGTTTTTCTTCTTTTCTAATTTAGGCTTCAAATGTTTTATTTGTGGAAAATTTTAACTTTTTTTTTGTCTGAAATCAAATTTGAACTCAGATCCTCCTAACATAGGCACTGATGCTTTATCCACTGTGCCATCTAGCTGCTCCATAAAAACTTCTTCAATTTAATATACTCAAAATTATTCATTTTGCATTTCCTAATGATCTCTATTGCTTGTTTCATCACAAATCCCTTCTCCAAAAATCTGAGAGATGGGGCAGCTAGGTGGCACAGTGGTTAGAGCACCAGCCCTGAAGTCAGGAGGACCTGAGTTCAAATACGGTCTCAGACACTTCCTAGCTGTGTAACCCTGGGCAAGTCACTTAACCCCAATTGCCTCAGCAAAAAGCAAAAAAAAAAAAAAATCTCAGAAATAAACTGTCCCTTGTCCTTCTAATTTGCTTATAATATCCCCAGTTATTTCTAAATTATGAAGTCATTTTGACCTTATCTTGCTATAAGTTGTGAAATACTGGTCATTGTCTAGTTTCTGTCATATTATTTTCAAATTTTCCCGATTTTTTTGGTCAAATATTGAGTTTTTCTCCAAAAAGTGGCAGTCATTGACAATTGATTGAGTACCTAACTTGTTCCATTGATCCACGACTCTATTTTCTAACCAAGACTAAATGATTTTTGATGAATGCTGCTTTACAATATCGTTCTTTGGCATTTTTTTGCATTAATTCTCTTGATATTCTTGATTTTTCATATTTGTATAATAATTTTGTATTTTTTCTGGCTCTGTAAAATAATTTTGGCAGTTTGATTGGCATGGTATTGAATAAGTAGTTTAATTTAGGTAGAATTGTCATTTTTATTACATTAGCTCAGATTATTTATAAGTAATTAATATTTTCCAGTTGTTTAGAGCTGACTTATATGTGTTTTTCTTTAGGTTTTTCTTTAAAAGTAAACTCCCAAGTATTTTATACTATCTAATATTATTTTAAATGGAATTTCTATTTCTTTTTCTTGCTGTTAGCTTTTGTTGGTAACATAAAGAAATGTTCATGATTCATGTGGGTTTATTTTATATCCTGCAATTTTCTAAAGTTGCTATTTATTTCAAGTAGGTTTTTAGTTGATTCTCTAAGCTTCTCTAAATACATATCATATCATCTGCAAAGAATCATAAATTTGTTTAATCATTGCTTCCTAGTTCCTTCAATGGCTTTTTCTTCTCCTATTGCTAAAGCTAATGTTTCTAGTACAATATTGAATAATAATTGTGATAATGGCCATCTTGGTTTCACTCCCAGCCTTACTGGGAATGCTTATAAATTATTACCTCTAGTATATCTAATGCTTGCTTATGGTTTTAGATAGATGTTGCTTATCATTTTAAGGAAAATTCAATTTATCCCTATCATATCTATTTTTTTAAGAACAGGTGCTATATTTTGTCAAATGCTTTTTCAGTATCTATTGAGATAATTATATGATTTCCAATAGTTTTATTCTTGATATGATCATTTATCTGATCATTTTCCTGAAATTGAACCAGCTCTGCATTCCTAGTATAAATACTGCATTATCATTGTCTATTATCTTGCTGATGTTGCTGTAATCGCTTTGCTAATATTTTATTTATGATTTCTGTATCAATATTTATTAAATAAATTGGTCTTTAATTTTATTTTTTTGGCTCTTCCTGATTGAGGTATTAGTATCATAATTGTATCATAAAAGGAATTTGATGGGATTTCTGTTCACCTATTTTTTCAAATAGTTTATATAATATGAGAATTAATTTTTCTTTTAATGTTTGGTAGAAGTCATGTGTGAATCCATCTTGCCCTGAATATTTTTCTTAGAGAGTTCATTGATGATGTGTTTAATTTATTTTTCTAAAATGGGCTAAGTATTTTATTTCTTCCTTTGTTAATTTGAGTAACTTATATTTTTGTAAATATTCATTGATTTAAAAAAGATTGTCAGACTTTTGGGCATATAGTTTGACAAAATAGTTCCTAATCAATGCTTTAATTTCCTCTCTTCCAATATAATTTATAAAGCAATGTGTATAAAAAATAATTTAATTTCAAAAATAAATGAAAAGACCAAAATCATCATGTAAATGAAGTGATAATTAAAATAACCCACCTTGGTTATTTTACCAAGAGGAGGGGCAGGTGTTTTGTCCCTTGTCTTTAAAATCATAGAATCCAATGTAAGATAAATTATTTTCAGCATTGTGTTTTATAACATTTCATTTCCTTAAAAAAATTCCTTAAAAATAACAAAGTATATCTCATAGACTAGTAGAAGTTGTGCAGTTAACTCCTGAAAAAAAAATTTCCTGACTAACCAATCACTATTACCTTCTCTGTCTGCCTGTGATAAGATTCTTTTTTTTTTTTTTTTTTTTAGTTTTTAGTTCCCAAGGGAGAAAATGCCATATTACCTACTTAAAATCAGGCTCAGATGATACAAATAAGAAAGAAAATAATATAATATCTTGATGCATATAAAGTAGAAAAGAGGTTGGCCATTCATCTTAACTTCATAAGGTAGTCTTTTTGCTGAAAAGCATCAGCAACCAGCAGACTCTGGTCACCCAGGAGACTCTGACCTTTAGCAAGAGGACAGAGCACATGTATTGCAGGAAGTCCATGATTTTTAATTCTGATTCCCCAGATTTCTCTGCTCAAGGCACCAATTAAGAACCTTTGATGTTTTTTAGCAAGATAATAGAGTTTATTTGACCACCCCTAGGAAGCCAAAGAAAATATTCCATGAACTCTTGTCAAGCACTAAAACAACTATTTCTTGAGTAAGACTATCAGTTAAGGAAGATAAGTAAAACTTTTTCCGTACCTAAATGACAATGTACATTTTTAAAATTCTTTATGGCTTTGCAAAGCACTTTCCTTCACAACTCTCTGAGAAGTGTAGCTATTCATTATATCCCTATTTTTTCAATTAATGTATTTATATTTGAACTTAAAAGCAATCAAAGGTGATCAATCATTTTTCTCTGTTAAATATCAATCTAGGATAAGTGACCAAAACTTAACTTTTCCCTTAGTTATTCTTTTCTAACAATTATGAAATCAAATCTCTTTCCTATTAAATTTTTCATGTATTGGTTATTTAAATCTCTAGAAAAGTGTCCAATAAAAATACAAATTCTTCTTTAATGTAAACATTGCTAAATTGGGTATAATCTTAGTTAGCTGTTAACATTATAACTATTTAAGTTGTTTCTTATAATATATTCCTGTAAGATGTTACACCTCCCTGATATGAAAAGCTTAGAAAGTTACCTTTGCCAAAATGCAGTTTCTCCCATCATTCCTTATGAAAGATAATAATCATATCTCCTTATCTAGGACAATATTCCCCACAGCATAAATCAATGTTGCATTAAACCTTAATATTTATTGCATATTCCATCTTGTGGCTGACAGTCCTATTAATGTTTCACTTAGCAAGTCAAAAAATGACACCTCAATACCATGTAATACTAGAAAAGATTGAGAAAAGTCTTTGTACACAAATCGGACAAAAGCATAACTTATCTGTTACATCTCAGAAAGATTAAATACATGGCCATAAAAATCCTTGCAATCATGGTAACTGGAGTAGAGGTTGCTTCTATTGCTTTAATAAATCCTATAAGTACGCTTTCAACCTCTCAACAATTCCTGACAAAGCCCATGTGGTGTTGTTGTGAATCCTCCAAACTAAAGTTCTGGAGTTGAATATTTTAAGTGGCTTATCACTGCACTTGTGACACAGACTCAAAAGAAGTTAGGGCAGTGTTTGTTAGTACTTGTTAATGCCTTATTAGGCAAAGATCGATACGCACTCTCAGCTATCTAATTTTCTGTTACAGAATATCAAAATTATATTTGGGGAAATGATGAATGAGGTGATTATCTTTCACAAATTTTTACTCCATGCACCATTAACTGAATCAGTTTGAGTTCTTGTCATTTGCTCCATATGTATGCTATGTGTAAAAGACAATTTGGTTTATATTAGACTACTTAGTGATTAAAGTCAATTCTTTAGCTATAAATTTACACACACACACACACACACACACAAATGCATGCACACACAAATGCACGCACACACATTAAAGCAATGGGCAAGAATTGAAAGAAAAGGCAAGGCCCTTGATTTCCAGAATATCATAGAATTTTAGATATGAGGTTACAAGAAATATTAGGGGTCATCTAAAATTACTCTTTCATATTCAAATAAAAAAAAAGATTCAAGGGAATAAAAGGAATTTCTTCAAGGCCAGAGAATTAATATCAGAGCTAGAACTCTTTGCTCCCAACCTACTCTTCTTTATAATTTACCTCTCTGGATCCCACTTTCTTTTAAAATACAATGATTTTTAGCCTATGTACTTCCACTAAACACTTACATAATGTCAGGAAAATCACTTAAATTCTCTAAGGATGTGCATCCTCATCAATCTCATGAAAATACCATTTTCTTTATCTACTTAAAGATGTTAGGATTTGGGAAAGTATTTATGATTTCATTCACAAAAGAGAATCCACAGGTTCTTATCTTTTTCTAGTTATATTAAATTGTTTTGATTCCTTTGCTACTTTAGTATAGCTTCATAATCAATGGAACAGTTATTTATTTCTCTCCTATTTAATAAAGAATATTGGATTTTCCTCATGAAACTAATTTTATTTTGGAAGTGATTTATTTACACATCAACATGTGTATTGAACCAAAGGTGATATAATGAACTTTTATTTCTAACATTTGAATTTAAAAATTGAAAATTGTCCTTACGTTCTATAAAACAATAAAGGAATTCATATGAATGTCAGAACTTAGTTACTCAAAAAATTTAAAATGAAAGGCTAATTTTCTCATTATTATTGTTGATGAAGCTCTCATAGTATTTAACTTCACAGAAATTTTCAAATTAGGGTGTCCAATAATTCACTAAGAGTTTAACTATAACCCTTTTGCAATGAAGAGTAGAGAGACATTTTCCTGCCATCAAACAACTTGCAATCTAATAAGAAATACTGATAACAAATGTTTATTGAATGAACTAATATTTACTGAATGAACTCATAAATATTCCATAGGATAAGGTATCATTAAGTCCTAGCATTTTGTAGTATAGACACTAAAAGCCACTATAATTTAAAGTAAATGGAGATAGCTAATCATAGATATATCTGGAAGAATCTTAGAGGACATCTAATCAAAATAACTTTTTTAAAGTTAAGGAAACTCCTATACAGAGATACAAGTCAACAGGGACTTGACCAAAGTCACAGATGTAGATAAGTGTCACAGGCAGGATTTAAACCTAGACTGCTTTTCATTTTACTATGCATCTTCAATGAATATCAATCAGCATTTTTATCCAAAAGAAATATCATAACTAAAATGGGACTTGAGGTGTACCTTATAGGAAGGGGAAAGTTTTAAGAGACAATATGAGTCCCTGAAGTCAGGAGGACCTGAGTTCAAATATAGCCTCAGACACTTAACGCTTCCTAGCTGTGTGACCCTGAGCAAGTCACCTGACTCCAATTGCCTCAGCCAAAGAGAGAGACAGAGACAGAGAGACAGAGAGACAGAGAGAGACAGAGAGACAGAGACAGAGACAGAGAGACACAGAGAGAGAATATGAGTGGGAAGATGAAGGAAAGACTAAATTGGAATTTGCATGGGAAAACAAGATCTAAGTCAAGTTATCAATTTAGAACTAGTAGGAAACAAGGTTAAATATATGAAAAGGGGATAGAATATAGAAGTCTTGGAAAATCTAACTATAGAGATGAAAATGTGATATGAGTGACTTGAGGCAAATAATTTCATTTCTTTGATCTCTGGCATCCATATTTATATAAATAACTGATGATTTACTGACTTCTAATGTTTCTTCCAACTGTAAAGCTTGATAATTCTTCATTATAAAAAATAAGTAGTTGCTGAAAGAATTCCTATAGCACTCCTAAATTTCTTCTAAAATTGTATATTCTATTGAGGGTTTTAGTATTTCTGGTATGAGATAAAATGGTAAGAAATAATCATTGGATTTAATTTAAATTAGGCATTAGTATAAAAATATAGGTTATTTAGAAGTATATTAAAGTCATAACTTTAAAAATTAATGAAGAATACTCCCAGCTCAATTAATGAATTTACTAATTCATTTCTTTCTAAATCAAGGTTTCTTCATTATATCAGTGATAAATATCTTAGGCAAATCTAAGTATAAGCTGTTCAAAATCATACATACCATGTTTAATATTTAAAAAATCATGGTTCCCTTTCCAAAGAACAAATTGCATTACTTTACTATTTATATAAATTGATATATTTATAAAAGGTTAGAAAGTAATTCACAGAAAAAATATTACTGGCATGAAATAGTCTCATCTAAATATACCACATTGTATAAATTTCTAAAAATACATAATCTGTTTCTCCCATTATTTTGAATTACTCATAATAGCATTAACTAAATCCCCATTCTATTGCTATTAACCAATCCAAAATTAGAACAATCATAAATTAGAAAGTCATAGAAATCCTCCTGCCAAAGGCATAAAGCACATGTATCTACAGATAGATAAATGCATGTAAATAGATACACACACACACACACGGGTGTGTGTGACTACATCTATCATATATTATGTGATTTAATGCATTTTGTTTCTATATGTAGGATTTGCTTTAAGCACAGGATGGAGTAGAAGGCAGCTATTGAGATTTAGGAACATAAAAAGTGCCCTAAATCACATGCCAAGTTGTATTATTTCTATTTTAGTAGATTATTTGTATTGTATATGTTAAAATGCAAATTTACCACATAAGCCAATATCAGGGAGTAACATTTCAGCTCAAATTACTTTAGGAGATTAGTTAAACAGTCAGATATGATTTTAAAAAAAAGCTGGAATAAGTGAAGTTCAATGATAGCCAAAATTTATTGACTACCATTTGCAAAGCACTTTGTTTAGCTCACAGAATACAAATAAAGACTAAAACACTGTCTGTATCTTCTTCTCAAGGAACTCACATTTATATGAGCAAGGTAATGTGTCAGCAAGAATGTTGTTGATAGGGACAAAAGTAGGAGAGGTTAATCAGAGGTACAATTATTAGACAATAGAATTGTAAACTGGAAGAAATTACTGGGGTTTACCTCAACTTTTCTTATTGAGGCAATGTAGCCTGAAGAAGTAAAATGACTTATTCAAACATCTTCTGGCATTCAAACCTACTTTTTCCGAACTTGTATCCAATCCTGTTTTCATTATACCATGTTTAGTCCCTTCATTAGATAGTATGATACAACAATTCAAAAGACAATTAAGAAGGAGAATGATTAAAGTTTAGAATAAATTTTCTATATCCTCTCCATCTGACCATGTTTATATGAACCTTAATGAGGAGGCAAGATCATAGTTTCTACAAATACCATTGAATTTTAGCTTGATAGTAATGTAGTGATGATGTAATGCCATGGCTTCATTTTATTTTATTTTATTTAACTTTTTTTAGTAGAGCTTTTTTATTTACAAACCATACGCATGGGTAAATTTTCAGCATCAACACTTGAAAAATCTGTGCTCCAAATTTCCTCCTCCTTGTCTCCATCATCTCCCCTAGATGGCAGACAATCAATACATGTTAAATATGTTAAAATATATGTTAAATCACATATAGTTATAAAGTTATATAGATGCACAATAAAAATCGGTTCAAGAAGGGAAAAAAATACTGAGAAAGAAAACAAAATGCTAGCAAACAAAAACAGAAAGAGTGAGAATGTTATGTTGTCGTCAACACTCAGTTTCCCCAGTCTTCTTTCTGGGTGTAGATGGCTATCTTCATCACAAGATTATTTAAATTAATCTGAATCATCTCATTGTTGGAAAGAACCATGTTCATCAGAATTGATCATCATATAATTTTGTTGTTGCAATATACAATGAACTCCTGGTTCTTCTCATTTCACTTACCATTAGTTCATGTAAGTCTCTCCAGGCCTCCTGAAATTATCTTGCTGATCATTTCTTATACAATAATAATAATAATCCATAACATTCAAATGTCATAACTTATTCAGCCATTCTCCAATTGATGGGCATCCACTCAGTTTCCATTTCTTGCCATTACAAAAAGGGCTGCTACAAACATTTTTGCACACGTAGGTCCCTTTCCCTCCTTTAAGGTCTCATTGGGACACAAGCCCAGTAGAAACACTGCTAGGTCAAAGGGTATGCACTTTTGATAAATCTTTGGGCATAGTTCCAAATTGCTCTCCAGAAAGGTTGGATCCATTACCAGTTCTACCAAAAATGTATCAGTGTCCAAGTTTTCCCACATCCCCTCCAACATTCGTCATTATCTTTTCCTGTCATTTTAGCCAATCTGACAGGTGTGTAGTAGTATCTCAGATATGGTCACAGTTTTTTATTTTGGGTGAATTTGGGTAGAGAGGAGGAAAATTATATGAAATAATTATATAAAGCATGTGACCCCACAAAAATGCACTCATCTCAGTGCTTAAGATTCAGTCATGGATGGCATTTGATAAATGTCTATTAAAATGTATAAGTAAATACTATTTATCATTACATATGAATCATTACTAAATCTGATTACTAAGTAGAATTCAAGGGATGTAATCAGTTTGGTTTGTGTTGGTTTGGTATATTATTAGTAGCAACATTTGTTCTTTCTGACATTTTGATTTTCATTCAGAAAATGCATATCTATCTATCTATCTATCTATCTATCTATCTATCTATCTATCTATATGTGTGTGTGTATATATATATATAAAATCACACACAGAGGGTGGGAGAACTCAGTAAAGCACCATAAATAAGAAATGTGGAAGAGTTAGGGAAAAAGCCACATGTTGAGGAAACATATTCAAAAAAATAATATTAACTTAATCACATAATAAGGGTGAGTTCCAGGGTTCTAATTTAACCTTGAATTCCTAAGTGAAAAGGTTAAATATTGTTGGAGGATAGGAACATACAAATTGGACATATATGAACAAGTAGCAAGCTTTATACCAGAAGGGAACATTCAGATCAATAAAATCACAAATCTCTTTGAATATCAATATGCGAACATTTATACATATAAATGTATATGTATATAAATGCGTATGCATATGTATATGCATGTTTCTATGTACATGAATGAGCAAAAATACTCTGATATATAAGCATATATATATGTATATATATATTACATACATATATAGCACGTGAATGTGTGTACATATACATAACATTGAACAGACTGTAATCACAGATTCAATAAAAGGGAATTAGAGATAGCAGGGTACCTTGAATATTGATACAATAAATTCAAAAATTAATTAGTATTTTAAGAGTCCAAACTATGTGCAAGTAATTTAATTTTTTTTTTTTTTGCTGAGGCAATTGGGGTTAAGTGACTTGCCCAGGGTCACACAGCTAGGGAATGTTAAGTGTCTGAGACCAGATTTGAACTCAGGTCCTCCTGACTTCAGGCCTGGTGCTCTATCCACTGCGCCACCTAGCTGCCCCCCAGGTAATTTAATTTTTAAGAATTTTATTTTCCTTTCATAATGGGTATAATAATAGTTGTAATATATAGATATAGATATAGATATATAATGTTAACCCATGCAAGTAACTCTAGAGAAATAGAAAAAGATATCAACACTATCTCTTATTGGTATTAGTTCTATTGATGCAGTTGTTGTAACTACAAGTATAAAATTGAGTAGCAATTATTTTTTCCTTGATTACATATATTAGAGGTTGTGTCAAATTTGATAGTTGTGTAAAACCAAATTTTAAAGATGTTCATGTTCATTTCAGTCAGAATATATGCATATAATGTCATGAATGGGATGGATTTTGGGAGACAAACCTGTCAGTTTCATAAGACTAATAAATACAAATCATAATCCATTTAAACTATCTTAATTAATACTGCCATATACCATATTATTAAAATACTTTGTGGTCATTGGTGTGCCATTCTTAAAAAATTACAAAAAAAACTAATCTCATCAATAGTTAACTTATCAAATGTCTACTAAATTTAGAATATACTTGTTCTATTGTTTTAATTCCCACTTATTCCAGTTGACTCCCAGTAGTCACTATGCCTTAATAGCTTGTGGGAAGATTGAACAGAAAATTGAATTAATGCAAGCCATTTCTCAATCATTTTTCATTCTTATAAAATGATTAAAGCTGATATAAGAGGGCTCATTAAAACTGAAAACATTAGGCTCATTAAAAAGCCATTAAACCATCTCAATTCTCTGATTTATTTTATCCTAACCTTATTTGGCCATTGTTTAAAAGTCACTGAATCCTATATTTCCTCTCATTATAGGGGAGGGGCAGGAGGCCTATCAAAATTACACCTACAGCATATCCTCTTGTTCTTGTTAAATTTTTCACTCTACCAATTGTTGATTTATTTGTCATTTTTTTTCTGCCCAGTATTTAACTAATCCAAATTGAAAATCATATGACAATACCCAGTTTTAATAGATTTAATATCCAATATTTGTTTTTGATATTAATTCTTAAACTACACAAAATTATGGATGTTTAAAAGCTAGTATCGTCTAATGTTAAAGATGAATTACTTTGCAGTGTTTGTAGGATAAGTATATGTGTGTATGTGTGATTTACAATAGTATGATTGTGTTAAGTAATAATAATTTTTGTTAATATACAGAAATTTTATATATACATACACACAAATACATAAACACACACACACACACACACACACACACACACACACACAC
>JAJPUD010026523.1:0-10487 GCA_023553655.1 Myrmecobius fasciatus
ATTTCCAATTGTTCGATTCTAATTTTTAATGTCTTATTTTCTTCAGTTACTGTTTTTAGTTCCTTTTGCAATTGACCAATTACATTTTTTTGTTCACTGCATTCTTTTTCCATTTTTTCTATTTTATTTTGCAGTGATCTCATTTCATTTCCCCATGTTTCTTCTAACTCTCTTTTAAGATTTTTTATGCAATCTTCAAAGAGAGCCTTGTGACATGGAGACCAATTTATGTCTCTCTTTGGGGCTTTTTCTGGAGTTGCTTTACCTTTAGGGGCCTCAGGATTTGAGGTCTGTTCTTCCCTCTCTCCATAAAAGTTGTCTATGGTGAGAGCTCTTTTTGGTTTTTTATTCATTTTTTTAAAGGTGTGAGGTCTGTTTAGGGCAAAGGTGGGACAGCTGCTTTAATTTGCCCTGGGGCAGTTCTGCTGATTGAGTTATTTCAGGAACTGGGCAGTTCTGCTGATTGAATTATGTCAGGGGCTGGGCAGCTCTGCTGATTGAATTATTTCTGGTGCTGATCAGTCCTGTTGTTTGATTGATTGCTTCAAGGTGCTGTGTAATGGCAGCTAGTTACGATGCTCATCAGGGGCCCAGTGGTTCACAATCTATCCCCCTCAAAAGGCAGACCCTCCAAACCACCTGCCCACAACCAGGACAAATTGTTCCAAGAGGCTCGCAGAAGACTCCCAGGTGTGTGAAAAGCACAATGCTCCCACTCCTGTTCTGACTCCTGTTCCAGCTCCCTGCTCCAGCTCCCTGCCCCGGTCTCCCTGTGCTGCAGTCTGGGTTCAGCAGGCCACCCCCTGCCCCATTAAAACAGACCTGTTTTGAGGTTCCTCCAGAGTATCTTCTTCTAGAATCGCGTTGCTCTCCGGATATTGTGGATTTTTTTGCTTCAGAATCAGTCTAGAGGCTTCATATTTTGTTGGTTTGAGGGGAGGTTAGAGGAGGTTACAGAGAATCCTGTCTGATCTCCGCCACCATGGCTCCACCCCCGGAAGGAAGTCCGAAACTTTCTAATTTCAATAGTGCTAGCTTCCTCTGGAATTCTTCCTTCCTATTTCTCTTGCCACATCACTATGGTGTAGTATACATTTTATAGTAAAACTCTTTCAATTCTGCTTGAGGAAAATCACTTGGAAATGTATCTTCCTTTCCTTCATAGCCATTAATGATAATTGTAAGGCATTTTGTTTAAATGCCTTACATAAAATGGGAACATTTTGTCCCATATTAGGCATAGACTTATTGAATGATGTTGGTTAAGTTATATAACAAGTCTTATGTATGACAGGTTCAGAAAAATAGATTCTATGGACAGAATGAACATTGGAAATGAAGTCATTGAGAGGATAATTTTAATGTCTCTTGTGCTTTCATTGATGAATGGTAAGTAGTTAGGCTATTAAGTAAGTAGTTGAGACTTGACAGGTACAAGCCTATTATTTCATGATTTTGTGCATCTGATCTGTACATACTCATTTTTCATCACGCCCCCACACCCCTCAAAATGTGACTTTGTCAAACTCACTTGAAAACCAAAAAATGAAGTTATTTTATATGTTTTAATATTTTCCCCATTTACAGGTAAAGTACTTTTACATTTGTTCTTAAAACTTTGAATTCCAGATTCTCTCTCTTCCTCTTCACCTTCCCCATTGAAAAGGTACATGTGAAACTATGGAAAACATGTCCGCCAAAGTCAAGTTGAGAAAGGAAACATAGATTCCCCCAAAAAATCCACAAGAAAAATAAAATTTAAGAATGTATGCTTTAATTTTTATTCAAACATATTTAGTTCTGCTATAGATAGTATTATTTATTATAAATCCTTCAGATCTTTGATCTGTGATCATTGTATTTTTGAGAATAGCAAAATCATTCACAGTTAATCATCCCAAAACAATGTTTGTACTTTGTACACAATACATTTCATTTTGCTTGAGTTCATGGAGGACATTCCACCAGCATCTTGCTCATGATTTCTTATAGCACAGTAGTATTCCATCATAATCACATACCATGTTTTATTCAGCCATTCCCAATTGATGGGCATTCCCTCTATCTCCAATTATTTTAAATGAGAAAAGAGTTGCTAAGAAAGTTTTTGTTTCTGTAAGTCCTTTTTTTCCATTTTTAAGTGTCTTTTGGGATTTATCATTAGTAATGTTATTGTTAGGTCAAAATGTATGCATGATTTTATAACATTTTCTTTTGATCATTTATCAATTGAAGAATGGTTCTTTTTTTTTTATAAATGTGACTATATATTTGAGAAACAAGGCCTTCATTATAGGAACTTGTTTCAAAATTATTCTCCCAATTACTATTATTTTATTTCCTTTCTGTTTATTCTCTTCTCTCTATTCTTTCAAAATGACCCTCCGTAATAAAAAAAAGTTGTTACTAATCTGTTCAATGACTTATTTTCTGAGTTCCATGTTAAACCCTTTGTTATCGCGAGTCAAATGAAGAATGTACATTTAATTGTAATACATTATCCTAGATTTTCAAGTAGGACTAATAATAACATCTCTAAGCACCAGAATTTTAACAATTTCACTAGTCAAACAATATAATAACTTTTTTTAAAAAATAGCTTAACAGAAAATTTCTTAGCATTAATCCATGGGTCAGCTACCCATGAGTGAGAACAGTATCTGTGTACATCTTTTCTGCTGTGACAGAATGCATATCACATGAACTTTTATTCTGAAACCCAGCATTATAATGTTTTTCCCTATTATAGATTGCTGAACATTTTGCCTTCCCACACATTGTGTGTATAGTATAGTATAAATAGAAAGTATCTTATATTTACATCTAAATCCTAGATTCAAATTTCAGTGGTACCTCTTAATAGTGTGGTGAACAAGGCAAGTCATTTTATTTTTATGACCCTGTTTCCTCATCTCTGAAATATACATAGGAATATTTAAATGACTATGCTGTTGTGAAGCTAACATTTTTTAGTTTAAAATTACATATATATATAATTTACATATACATGTATGTATGTATGAGTTATAATGCTATGTGTATAATCAGCATGCTTTATATCATTGTGTATCCCTTGTCATTTTATTCTATATTGCATAACCACTACTACTACAACTATTACTACTACTGTTACTACAACAACTACTGCTACTACTACTGCTATAACAACTACTACTACTACTATTATTACTGCTTTGCTCCTCTGTGTATTCAAAAACCTCATTTAAGATTATAAATGGCAAAGAAGCCAGGTGTAATGTTTTACGTTTCTCTATATCTTAATCAACTAGAACAATATTTTATGGATAGTATAGGTGATTTTTCTAAAGTTAGAGCTCTCTATGTCATTCATTGCCTCTGTTCCCTATTGTTTTCAGGATCAAATAGAAATCACATGTTGTTACTAAAGTTTTTCATAAGCTTGCCCTTATCTTTCTTATCCTTCTAGTCTTGTACTTTGTTCTCTCCATATTTTCTGTTTTGCAGCTATATTAGCTTTTTTACTTTTCCTCATATTTGCCACTGCATTACTCTCTGTTTTTGAACTGGCTATTACCGAAACCTAGAATGTTTTTCACTCCTCACCTTTAACTTTTAGTTTCCTGGTCTTCCTTCAAGATTTAACTTGAATGACACTTTTTTTCCGAAGGCATTTTCCATTCTCCCTAGTTTTAAAGGCCTTATTCTCTAACATTAGCTTTTATTGATGCTGTATATGCCTTGCAAATTCTTAAGTATTAACATTTTTCTTTTCCATTTGAATGTAAGTATCTTTGCGGCAGATATTGCTCACCTCCCTCATTTCTCCCCCACCCCCCACATTTGTATCACTAGAGCTTACCTCAGTGTTTGATTTATAGAAAGTACACGCTAACTGATTCATTGAAAACATAATTCAAGAGAGACATATTTGAGTACCTTCAAAACAGAAAAAAATCAAGTTTTTTTTCTGCTAAATACTATTTTTTTTGTTTGCAAAGTATTTAGGTTTCCCTAAACAAATGAATATGTAAACGCAGTATTAAGCTAAAAATTATGCATGACAGTGAAGTGTTTTATATAGTGTATAGAGAGGTCTGTATATGTGGTATCATCTCTACTTACTCAGAATATATCATGTCCTGAAATTGTGAAATTCAGATATGATGGTTACATTACTTATTATGAGATAAATCATTTTAGAAATCCTTTCAGTTTTTTTTCTATTTCATGCCAGTTTACTGTGTTACTTTTAGAGATTCATTTCAACATGCTCTCAGAATAATTGCTTCTTAGCTATTTTTTGACAAGTATTCTACAATCTCATTCCATACCCTTTCCCAATTGCTTTTAGCAGATTTTCAAGGTAATAATCTTCTGTCATCCTCCATAATGTTTTGAAAGTGTGTTTGTTTTGTGAACCATTGTTTTCCTTGGCTGCCATATCTCTTCACTTGACAGTGAAATTGAATGTTTAATGATTGCAACAGATTTTTGGACCATTGGTCTCTCATTTGGGAAGCTATTTGACACTTCTTTAGAAAACAATAATTGTCAAAGTCACTATTTGCTTTTATTCGTTTCCCATATTTACAGGTAAATTATTTTAAATATCAAGTTTGGACTATTATAATTATAGACAGAATATTCTCCTTTAATTAATTTATCAACTCTCCTTTCCCTTTGAAATTTTCTTACTCGTAAATTGTATTTTCTAACATTTTTTCTCATTTTTTTCCTTAGCTTAGTCTCTCTTTTTTGATTGCATTTCAAAATTGAGGTTTAGTTCCTCTATTAATATTTTATTAGCTCATTGGTCGCTGGGCACAGATCTCATGATAAAAGTACCAAAATTTAAATTAATAGTTTCAAATGATCCAACAATTGTGATTTTAAATGTCAGATTTTTTTAAAATTCAAAACCAGTTATTCCACCACTAGAAGCAGTAGCCCAGGCAAGACTGAGGGACATTTTTTTTATATTTTTTTATTTCAGTATTTCCTTTGGAAAAAATAACTTATCAACAATTGGTCAAATTTCTGGGAAGTAACACTTCCATGCACAGCAGACACAAATTTTTGCTTGGATGGTAATGGAAACTTTTCCAACTCAATATAACCTGTTAGTCCGTGCATATACATGCAATGAATACACTTAAGAATATTACTTCTGTGGCTGTAACCCTGAAAACAGTAATATTTTAATCATTATGGACTTTCATTCCAACAAAATGTTTTCTCCATGTGAAAGGAGTAATATATGCTACATAAAATCATTAATACTATATGGTAAATAAATTTCAAAACCTGAATTTTTCCCTCTTAATTTATCTATTGAGAAAAATGATCTGTTTTTTTCAGGCATAAGTATACCATATAGAATATTCAAAACCACTAATTTTAAGAAATTGCTGGTTCCAAATATGGATCCCCAAAGTAAAAGCCACAGTATCAATAGATTTTATTTTCTATATCTCTTTAAGAAAGAAGTTAAATAGGGAATTCAGATCTGTCTCTCTATCTCTCCATCTATCATCTATCCAAATATCCAGCTATCTCTCTATCTGCCTGTCTGTTTATACATATCTCTCTGTCTGTCTCTCTGTCTCTCTCTCTGTCTGTCTGTCTCTGTTTCTGTCTCTGTCTCTGTCTCTGTCTCTCTCTCTCTGTCTCTCTGTCTCTGTCTCTGTCTTTGTCTTTCTCTGTCTCTGTCTCTCTCTGTCTCTGTCTCTGTCTCTCTCTCTCTCTCTTTGTCTCTCTGTCTCTCTCTCCATCTCCATTTTGAATGAATCTCTTGCATTTTATTTAAAAACTTGTTAGTTAAGGCCATATTCCAGATATTCACAAGAACTTTCAAAGATGCTAATTAGAAATAATAATGAATGCAAGGGTAGATAAAAGTAGCTGGATTTTCTTTTTAGAGCATAAAACTGGATCAGTAACAAAGATAAAGTGTGCTAATTTGCAACAAGATTTTGTTGTATAATCATTACATAAAATAATAATTATTTTTAAAAGAAAGTTTATTGTTGTTTTTTAGTCATTTCAGGACAATTTTGTGGTTTTCTGGGAAGAGATATTGATATAGTTTGCCATTTCTTTCTCTCACTCATTTTACTGATGAGGAACTGTTTGTGTGGTATTTGTGTGGAAAGCCACACAAATAGAAAACAATAAGTATCTGACACTGGATTTGAACTCTTGAAGAGGTGTCTTCCTCATCCCAAGCAAATTATTCTATCCAAGCAAGATTACTACAATTAAAAAAGAGAACTGAAAATTATCACATACATTGATAATTGTACATTCAAGATAAAGGATATTGTTTTTTCTTTAAGGGGCATGATTCAAAGGAAAACTATCATTTTAAAACTGAAACAAATATATAAATTAAGGGAAACTATGGTATTACATATTCAGGTTTCTTTAGATATAAAACGTATAACAATTAAAAGTCTTCACATTTTAAACTAACTTCTTATTTCATACTATGCTTGGACATTCCCTTGTATACTACAGAGAAAAAAAACTTTTTATAAAGAAAACATTTATCTTGACAATGAAAATAGATTTTGTTCTGCTTTGAAGGTACTCTATTTCAAAAGAAAACCATAATGTCTTGTAATCATTTTTTTTAAAATGCCATTGCATTATAATACAAATTATATTAAAAATATAAAAAACAAAATTATATCAATACAATTGACTCACCCATTCCTTCTAGTGTTAATTGTGATCAGGTGAGTCAATCCCCTTCTATTTTTAGTTCTAATTTTTGCATCTTCTTTACTTTCTTATCTAGAGATAGGATGTGTCTATAATTTTAGATTTTCCATCTATTCTCTAATAATTTATTTATCCTTTCTCTTTAAGATATAGACCAGTTCATTTGTGATCTCATAGGCTACTCCCTCTACTCGTACTGAAACTTTATGAAACATCAGTTAAGAAATGTGCAACTTTCTCATAATTCTTCCTTAGAATATCTACTCAGTTTATCAGAGGCCCTTGACTAGTTTTTTTTTTAATAATATATTTTTAATTTAAAAATATTTGATTTCCAAATTCTCTTTCTTTTTCTAGCCTCTCCCTTACCCATAGGCATATAAGGTGTGATCAGTGAAGATTAGTACTACAGGTATGAGGATTGTTGAATACTTTCAGGATTATTTTAAATATTTGGTGCCCACTTGGTTCACCCAAATCTCAACTGTGATTCCAAGAAAGTGGAGTATGGTCAGTGGCCATACTCTGGTAAATTATGTCAGCAGACAGGCTAAACCAGGTTATGGGTAACAGAGGGTTATCGAAATCTTTGGTGAATTAGGGGATTGTCTACTCAAAGCATATGAAGACTTCCCTTGTAAAACGGGTGAATGAGAATATTTGGTGCAACAGCCATGAAAATAAAGAAATGCTGTGAAGTGCTTAAAGCTTGGTTAACCATCAGAGATGCTATCTTTGAGCTTATCATCCTTAATCATCTACCAGTTATCGAGATTTTTGTGTTTCCACTGGACTCTTGATGATTTTGGAAAAGACAAGGAGACAACTTCAAACAACTCTTTCTCAATTAAATCCATTTTAAACGTGACTCAAAAGACATCAACAATAACATTTTACCATGTTTACCTATCTCAAAGTCCTGTATTTGGATAGTATTTTTCATAATAAATCCTTCTGAATTGGTTTGGAATGTAGCTAAGTCTTTCACATTAGATCATTGTTATAATATTGTTGTTACTGTGGACAATGATCACTTGGTTTTGCTGACTTTGCTTTTCATCAATTAATTTAGGTCTTCCCACTTTTAAAATTTCACGGACAGTAATTAACTTATTACTATATATTATCATATTTAAATGGCAGAGTTATTTCTCTTCACCCTTCAGTTTAGACAATTATACTCAGAATGAAATATCATAGAATAAGTGGAATAGTCATTGAGCTTGAAGAAGATAGATGGCTGATTCTGAGCCTTATCCTGACATTGACAAGCTATATGATTTGGGTAAGTCAGTTTCCTCCTCTGAAAAAAAAAAAAGGATCATTGCAAAAACATTAGCTGTTACTGTCAGAAATAAAACAATGGATATGCAAAGTGGTATCAGTAAATAAAGTAGCAACCATCAGCATTTGCCAGCCAAAAGAGATACTTGTACAGTGAAGATTGATTAGTAAGACATATCTCCGTACTTGAAGATGAAGCAAGCCAAATCTGGAAAAGATCTCAGAGTTAATCTATTTTAACTTTTGAAAAAATCTCCATAGAATTATCAGTTTTAGGACTGGAAGTATCCTGAGTGATCAAAGTCCACACTCTCTCTAGCATAATCATTCTTTTTGTAGGTAAGATTTAGTGCTTGAAAAAATAACTTAGAATGCAAGCTAAAGAGAAAGATAGTAAACAGAAAGAACTAGAAACTAAATCATCTGCCCTGCTCTGGGGTGGTACTCACCATACCATCATTTGGAAAAATAAGTTGCTAACAAGGAAAGAGTATGTGCCAGATCTTTGGCTTTACTTTCTGTTATTCCATATTCTGAACAATTGACTGACTCATTTCCATTTATGTGAAGTAATTCTAGGAAATCTTTGATGTCAGTTTTTAAATCCTGATTACTATGAGAATAATCTACAGCCCACTTCCATGCAACATATAATAATCCATTGTATTTTGAGTCAAACACAATTTTGATTCCAGAGGTCAGAATGTTCCATACTGTGCAACCAAGGCATATCAATGGGAGTGTATCTGTGTTAAGAGTTGTTATAGTATTAGAGAGCAGTATGAAATTGTTGAATGTATTGGACATTTTCTCATAAGTAATTCAGCCTATCTTTTCATCCTATGAAATCATGAGCGCAGCTCATTGTCTATCTACAGTGGACTAATTTAAAGGTTGCAATTTCATATCATGCTACAATCAGAGTTATAGCATTCTTCATTCACTTTTTTTCCACCTACATGGATTATTATTTGATGCATACTAGATCTCACTGAGAGGCTGTATTATTTTGAGACTTTATACAAACAGTGAAATACCATCTGCAAACCATAGCTTCTAAATGACAATTTAAAAGAAGAATTTCTTTTTGTTTTTCAACCTTAGAGGAAAATTTTCAATATAGTAAAAATTAATTTTGAATACTTATTTTCTTATTTCATTAATTAAATGATACTTAAATCATTGAGTAGTCAGATAGTCAATACGCATTTTAAATATAAATCATGTGATGGGCACTATATTGTCTGTTGTTTTTGATGATGATTTGCCTTTATTTTTCAAGTGGACAAATGACATTAAAGTGACATCTTAATTTAAGAATGAATAAAATTTGTGAGACAGAGTTTCACAAAGTCATCAGTTTCACTCTTGCTTCCAAAATCTTCAAAGCCAAGTTGCAGGACAAAATTCGAGACATTTTTCAATGACCTGGTGTTGCAAAGAATAATCATAGAGTCTTTGATGTCTGACCAGTTTCTAAGTACTCCACAGCACCTGATTGATTCAGCTGTCTTTATGGCCATTGAATTTGCCCTTTGCCAATTTGGCTAGGAGAGGTCTTCACATGCTTTAGGCAGACATCCTTCTATTTCCTCAAAGGGTTGAAGGTCTGTTGGCTACCCTCAACCTGGTTTAGCCCATCTGCCAAGATGGTGTGGTGGAAACCCAAGGAAAGGGAAAAGAGATTTCCTAATCTCAAAGAACTCAGAGTCTAATGCATACAAATTATGTGGAAAAGTATTTAAAATATTATACATATATAACACATATTTCAAATTTACATATTTTGTGCAAATGCATATAACATATGGTTCCATAAATCAGTCCCTGTATTTTCAAAAATTTCCTATCTATATTATTTTGAAACTATAACAATTATATCGGCAGACTTGTCAGTATAGCAACACAAGCTGGAAGAAGTGATATTTTTTATAGGCCTGATTGAGTTATATGTATTTATTCAATTTTATTTCTATATTTTATACATTTATTCATCTTATATTTATTTGTATGTTTATATTATATATAAATTTATATTTATTTTTATGTCATTTCAATATGTGTATGTGTATGTAAACATACACACACATAGAAGCATAAATGTATATTTCTGTGCATTAATTTATAGACAAACATATAAACACCCTTCCACATATACATATACGTGTTTACATGTGTATACAATATGTATATGCAAACACAGGCATTCACACATTTTATAAGTGTGGATAGATAGATAGATAGATAGATAGATAGATAGATAGATAGATAGGTGATCTGAGGAGTTCATAGACTTTGCAATAGTAAAGTAATTCTATCTTACAAAAAAAAGTTAAGAATTTCTGCATTAAAACTATCTTGTATATCACAATTTGATTTAAATTTATACTTCCATTAGATTTTTTTTCTGTAGATATTTTTTAATTGGGAGAATTAACCTTATTAGAAAATGAAACTATCATATATATATATATATATGTGTGTGTATATATATATGT
>JAJPUD010026524.1:0-16416 GCA_023553655.1 Myrmecobius fasciatus
CTTCCCTTCTTCCTTTCTTTTTTCCTTCCCTTCTTCCTTTCTTTTTTTCTTCCCTTCTTCCTTCCTTCTTTTTTTCCTTCCTTCTTTCTTTCCACCTTTCCATCCATCCTTCCTTCCTTCCTTCTTTTCTTCCTTTCTTCCTTCCTCCTTTTCTTCCTTTCTTCCTTTTTTCTTTCCTTCCCTGCTTCCCTCCCTTCAGTCTTTCCTTTGTTCCTTTGTTCATTCATAGATTCCTTCCTTCCTTTCCTTCTTCCTTTCTTCTTTCTTTCCCTCCCTCCCTCCCTTCACTCCTTCATTCATTCATAGGTTCCTTCCTTCCTTCCCTCCTTCTTTCCTTTCCTCCTTCCCTTCTTCCTTTCTTCTTTTCTTCATTCCCTCCGTCCCTCCCTCCCTTCATTCTTTCCTTAGTCCCTTTGTTCATTCATGGCTTCCTTCCTTCCTTCCTTCCTTCCTTCCTTCATTCCTTCCTTCCTTCCTTCCTTCCTTCCTTCCTTTGTAGGTTCTTTCCTTCCTTCCTTCCTCCTCTCTTTCACTCTCTTTCTTAAATAGGTCATTTGTTTTACATGATTATACATACTTATAATCAGTTTTGTTTTTCTTCTTTTCTCAATGGATGGAAGAGGGGGAGAGGGAAGGAGAGAATTTAGAATTGAAAGAAAAAAATTGGATTTAAAAAGCAGAAGACATTTCAAAAGGAGATGATAATATTAAACAAATGTGGGAAATCATATGGTATGGTAGGCAATGGTGACAAAACCAGTTTTTGAAGAAAAAGAGTTTTAAAAAATAATTATATAGTTATATTATGGTCTATGTTGCATTCAATTAGTATAATATTAATACAAACTCATATTTTCATAGCAAAAAAGTGCCAAAGAAAGAAATTTTCCTCTTTGTTAGATGTGATGACAAAGCCCATTCAAAGCTTCTACCAATTAGAAAACTTCTGCAATTTATATGCAGACATATATGCAAGCATTTATATGCAGTTTCTTCTAAACACAAAGAAGACCAGGTATTTGTTAGGTTGGTTCAAAAAAAAAATTCAGCATTTAAAACAAAACTGCACAGTGTCTGGCATATGGCAATCAATAAATGCTTATTTATTGATATTAATTAATTGCCATATTGTATTAGACTTATAAGTCCATAACTCTATTTAATACCAGGACAAGTTTCTCATGTTATTAGAGGTTTTAATTTTTTTTTCAATTCACCACTTTCCATTTTTGTTCCCTGTCACCAGAAAAGAAAAATAAAACCCTTATGATAAATATAATCAAGCAATGCAAATTCCACATTATTGTTGCTGTTCAGTTATTCACTCCTGTCTGCCTCTTTGTTACACCATGGACTATAGCACACCAATATCTTTATCCTTCATTATCTCTTCTAATCTATCTAAGTTCATGTTCTTTGTTTGCATACCACCTATCTCATTCTCTGCTGTCCCCTTTTCCTTTTACATTCAATCTTTATCATTACCAAGGTCTTTACTACTAAGTCTTATCTCCTAATTATGTGGCCAAAATATTTAAACTTCAGCATCAATATTTGACCTTCCAAAGAATAGTCTGAACTAATTCCTTTTAGAATTGACTGTCCAAGGGACTCTCAACAATCTTCTCCAGCACCACAATTTGAAAGCGGTGATTTTGCAGTGTTCCTTTTAATCTTACATTGACTGTGGAAAAAACAGCTTTGACTATACATAACTTTGTTAGTGAAGTGATACCTCTGCTTTTTAGCATGCTATCCAGATGTACCATAGCTTTCCTTCCAAGGAATAAGCATCTTTTAATTTCATGCTACTATTGCTGTCTGCAGTGTTCTTTGAGCCCAAGAATACAAAAATTTACACTACTTCCATTTCTCCTCCTTCTATTTGCCAAGAAATGATGGGACCAGTATCCAAGCTCTTAGTTCTTTAATCCCTATAATTAATGAAACCCATGAGCTCATTAGCTACTACATAAATCACGTCCATTTGTATCCCATGGTCCAACTATCTTTGAACCATCTCATATTGATATTCAAATTATGGACACTATTAAATGGCATCTTATTTCTGGCTCAAAAACTATAAACTTCTGAAGCTGACTTGGTTTCAGGGATTCAGTTGCTGTTCCTGGTAATAGATATAGATAAGGAATACATTTTTTTAAAATGGTGTAGGGAGGTGAGGAGAAGATGCAGACAGCATGGAATAGTGAGTTGATACAGAACTGATCTCACAGTCAAAAGACCTGGGTTGAAATCCTGCTTCTGATAACTGAATAACTATAAAATCATGACAATCCCTTGGTATTCAGTGATTCTCTAAGACTAGAAGCTGAAGAGAATGCACTCTTACAGGATGTTTCCTGACCTGATAGTTCCCTAATCAAAGAAGAATTGTTTTCATCTTCTTCCAAAAGAAATTTGGACCCTTGAAACTCAAGACCATGAGAGGAAAGGGATGGAGGAAGGGTGGGACAGGGGTATCTTAGAAGCTTCTGCTATTACAGACTTCAGCTTAAAAAGACCAATGTCTCCCACTGCATCCACGACCATCTCTAGTCATCCTGATCTATATCTGGCCATCAAACCCAGATGGCTCTGGGAAAATGAAGCAGGTGACTTTGAACAGTCTTCCCTCACTTAAATCCAATTCATTCTTCTACTCAAGCTATTCCTTGTAGATACTGGAACCAAACAGTTTTACAGCTATAGGAAACACTATGGGGTTTTTTTATTTTTTTTTTTGGTATATAGATGAAAGAATTTCTGTTTTTTGCTTTTTCCAATATCCTTTGTGAAGAAGAGCTCAACATTCTGTTGGTGTTCAGTGTATTGGGTTATAGTTTTAGGGTCTTAAGGCTAAGTATAGTTTCTTAAATCACTGTCCAGGTAAAATAATATTAATAATAATAATTCACTTTTATATAGCAGCTTTTCAAGTACTTTCTCAAAACAATTCAACTCAAAAAATAAGTAGGTAATATAAATACTCTCATCTCTATTTTATAGCCAAAGAAATCAAGGCTCTTTCAGATAAATTGATTTGCCTAATGTCACACAGCTAGTTGATGCCTGAAGAAGAATTCATATCCAAATCTTCTATTTCTAAAATTAATTTTTTTCTATTACATCATGTTGAAGGGGGAAAAACCTGTTAGCTTGCATCTATCAGATAAGCATAATTTGGAATGTTTTTCCCCTAAATTTATGGATTCATGTAAATGTCTTTATCCATTTTCTTTAATAATAACTCCTTTGAATACCAAAATTGACAATCCCATGATTACCATTTTCAGTTTCCATGCAAACAGGGCATTGACTCATTCCACCAAATTCATGCTCTCCCTGTCAACTATTTGTAGTCTTATGGGATATGGTCTATAAGTTAGACAGTCTTTTTATTTTATGTCATCTTCAATATATGATCCCCACATCCACCCCCTAACCTCCGTATTTCTTCATAAAAATTAACTGCCTCCAATCCATCCACAACCTGAGATTTTTGCGAAGTTCTGTGTATATTATATAATCATATAGGATGATTCTACACAGCATTATTTCAAAGGAAACAACGCTGGATGATCACAAAACTTTGTTCTTTCTCCTTTCTTTCAAGTCAGCATTCCAATACAAACATCATTGTGAGCAATACTATGGAGTTGAACGTTCATTATTTGTCACTGTTGTATGAATGTGGTCAAAGTGAACCCAGACCATTTTTTATATTCATTCTCCATTTATGATGCCATTATACTAGATTTGGTGGGAAAAGTAAACATTCTAACACTTCCTCTATTTCTAATTCATCTTTATGTATGCATTGTAAATAGTATTTATTGCACATTCACTTACTTTTGGTTTACAATCTAACGGGGAGAAACAACACACAAAAGGAGAGGGATTCCAGGTGTTAGGATGTAGAACTGAAACCAGGCAGAGCACTAGATGCAAAATGAAGTGAGCTTAGAGCCCAGCTTGTGCTCTTTATAAAGGAAGGTATTGGGAGGAGATTTGTGCTCCACCTTCCAGTTCTCCAGTCAGGGAAGAGAAGAGACTGAGGGAGATGGTATCTATCAAGCTTTGAGTTGGCAGCCTGAAGATGAATTTAGAAATGATGAGCTTATCATGGTAGGGACAAATGAAGTTGAAATTAAGCAGAGCACCAGAGACAAAATGGAGGATACCTTGCTGAACTAATTTAATTCTACACTGTCCTCCTCTGTGGAGTCCCTGCCCCATTTGCCTATCAAAGACCTTGCCCAGTCTAATCTCAGCCTTGCATGGCTCCTAACGTCCATTGCCTTTGCTCCTACTCAAGTGCTACTGAACACAAATGGAGAAAATGACAAAATCATGATGATTGGGTCTACAAATTTATGGCACTACAGCACTCCTTTTCCATTATAGCTGAAATGACATAATAATTTGAGGGACTAATATATTAGGAAAGATTTTGTAGAACAATGAGAAGGGAGGACAGGAAGTGAATATTCTAAGATCTGAGCCTATGTACATTAATATGCAAAAAGGCTATGAAACATCTAGTTAATAGACAAATTAGTAAAGATTATTTAAAGGACAACTAAAAGACAATATTTTTAATGGATAGAGCTGATTGGCATCAATTCATGGCTTAATAGTATGACAAGTTGACAATCCATTCTTACAGGTCTATAAGTTTAAAGCAATTGATTTTATAGTAATCAGGTTTTGTAGGGCAAGAGGCGAGGATGTCTAATGGTTTGCACACAGTCTTAGAAACATGAGCTCTCTCTGTGCCAGTCCGTTGCTCACAGCATTGGAGAAGTTAACTAATGGAGTCAAATGCTATAAAAGTAATTTGGGCACCTACTGGGGGTGGGGAAGTACCCATTATCTCCTTCATATTTCATTTTCCCCTTGATGCATGAGAATCATGAAGCTGCAATGAATCCTGTGTCCCTGAGAGAGTCAGCCACAGTTGTTTGGTGCAATTACACCAATCATCCGAGTCGGACTTCTTTTAATAACCACCCAAGAGACAAGTGATTTTAAATGTGTTCCCATGTAGGTCAGTGCCTGAGGTGACTGACTGAGCTCTTGTTGCTTGCTATTAGACCACAATCTTGTAAGAAATGAATTTTCTTCCATCTATTCTGTTCCATGCTTTTACTGATGAAACACCAGTTTAATAGTATTTTAGGATTGTAAATGCCCTTTAATCTCAGCTGTATTGTTTGCACATCCAAAAACATTTCAAGCCAGGACTACTTTACATAACCTCAAGCAGAATGCACATTTTTACAGCAGGATCCATGTGCTTATGTTCCTATTACATGGGCATTGTAGAGCACACAGTTGTGGTTTCATTATTTCTGAAGATAAGCACCCAATTCATGTAGACTAAATAATGTAGCTTTGGATAATTTTGTTTTTCCTCTTCACTAGGACATTTACTTCTGGAGAATCAAAGTAAAATTTAGCTGGATTTTAATAGTAGTTCACTGGAGCTCCATGGTTTACAAAGTACTTAAACTTAAAAGAACCCTGTAAGGAAAGCAGTGAAAGTATAATTAACCCAAAATTACAGATGAAGAACTAGAAGCTCAATAAGTGAATGTGGCCAAAGGTCACAGAGCTAGATGATGCTAGAGGTAATAATCAAGTCTACATCTCTTAACTAAAGTCCTGGGCTCTTTCCATAATGCTGTTTCTCTAAGTGGATCTCATAAAACACCAAATTAAAAATATTGGAATCCATTCAGTTTTTAAATAAAGACAAATATGAGTATTGGGAAGACTATTGGAATTTCAGATTGGAAGATGTAATTCAAATCTTGGCACTTACCAACTGGATAACCATTGATGAATCATTTACTTTCTCTGAATTTTAATTTCCTAAACAGAAAAAGGAAATATTTTCCTTATCTACCTCACAGATTCAAAAAGTGTTTTGTAAACTTTGATACACATGAGCTCTTATCTTTGTTATTAATAATAGCAGCATTTCTCAGACTCTTCAGTGAACTTATCATTGAATTTTCCAAAAGTTTTATGTTAGCTTTTGGAAGAACTGAATACAATTTCCTATGAAAACCATGTTATAAATGGTGTTTATATACACCCAATAGTCTACAAAAGCTATATAACCCATGATTTAGTGGACTTAGCATGCATTTATATGTGTGTATATAAATATATATATATATATAATTATGAAATTTGTCCATCATAAACAACATTATTTCTGAGAAAAGCACAGCATGTTCTGATGTAACATGCAATTTTCTTTATTTTTTTTATTAAAGCTTTTTATTTGTATAACATATGTATAGGTAGTTCCCCAGCACTGATCTTTACAAAGCTTTCCATTACAAATTTTACCCCCAGTCCTCTCCCCTCCCCTAAATGGCAGGAAGTCCATGACATGTTAATAATGTTGAATTACTTGACAAGTTATGCAAGAAAAATCCTATCTACAAGAAAAAAAAAGAAAATCAGAGAAAGGCAACACAATGCAAGCAAATATCAATAGAGATCATGAATATGTTATGTTGTGGTCCATATTTCATTTCCCTCTCTCTGGGTGTATATGGTTTTCTTCAGTGAACAACTGGAACTGGTTTGAGATAATTCTTTGTTGCAGAGAGCCATGTCCATCAGAATTGATCATCATGTAATACTGTTGTTGCTGTGTATGATGATCTCCCGGTTCTGCTCGTTTCACTCAGCATCAGTTCATGCAAGTCTCTCCAGGTCTCACTGAAATCGTCCTGCTGGTCGTTTCTTACAGAGCAATAATATTCCATAACATTCATATACCATAATTTATTCAGCCACTGTCCAATTGATGGGCATCCCTTCAGTTTCCAGTTTCTAGCCACTACAGAAAGGGCTGCCACAAACATTCTTGCACATGTGGGTCCCTTTCCCTCCTCTAAGATCTCTTTGGGATATAGGCCCAGTAGAAACACTGCTGGGTCAAAGGGTATGCACAGTTTGATAACTTTTTGAGCATAGCTCCAAATTGCTCTCCAGAATGGTTGGATCCGTTCACAGTTCCACCAACAATGTATCAGTGTCCCAGTTTTCCCACATCCCCTCCAACATTCATCGTTATCTTTTCCTGTCATTTTAGCCAATCTGACAGGTGTGTAGTGGTACCTCAGGGTTGTCTTAATAAGATGCAATTTTCTTATACAGCCCACTTTCTACCTCCTGAAATGCACCACAGAAGTATTAGGAAGATTCAAAAAGCTCCAAGAACAGTAGGAAAGAAAATGAGGAGGGAAAAGATTCTAGGATATTCCTAAAAGTAGTGGTGAAAGGTTAATGATTCTGGGTATTTTCGGCAGCTGCAAAGAAGGATTTAGTGAGGAAAGGAATCTTCAGTTGATGGCATAAGTCATGGACATCATTAAGTTGGGGATTTACAAGTTGACCACTGACTGTATCAATGTATTTCATGTATCAGGTAGAAATTCTTAGCTCTGCTGATTAGAGCTAAGATACTGTTATGTTATTGGCTCTAATTAAGAGCAAAGTCATTGCATAAAAATCATCATGGAATAATTTGTATGGCAAAGTAATTTATCCTTTACCCACTACACTTCCCCCACTGGGGAAGGAGAAAGGGATGTAGACTTGAGATCAATAACAGAGAGCTCTTGGAGTTCAAAGAACTTGGAATTGGTTGCTACAATGTACTAATATGTAACAGACATCAATGCAACATGATTTTATATATCAAATTTTCAGAAAGTCATTCTTAAAACTTCATGGATTTATTTTAAAGGTGTTATTTTAATTCCATCCTTCTTAATCATAACTTGCCCAAATGACATATTTTTTAATGGTCAGAGTGCTAGAGACTAGGACTGAAATGCTGGTTCTGGCATTTACTAGCCATATAATAGAGGACAAGTTATATACCATTTCTGAATCTATGTTCTCCTCTGTGAAATGTGAATAAAAATAGTTTCATTACCTGCCTCACATAGTTGATGTAAGGAAGAGATTTTGTAAATCTTAGATTGGTACACTATGAATGAAATCTTAAGCTTTAGTCTCATTATGTAGAAGGCATTCTGAAGAGAATTCTTCAGAGAGAGATGAATTGGTAGGACTATATTTCCAGAGTGAAGGAGAAGTTAGCAGTTACATTTCACAGAAGTGGCTGTGGCTATGATTTTTCTCACTATAAAATATTGTCAAAATTTGTTAAATGCTTGTGTATTGCTTATTACCCTGTTAATAAAATGTTTAGTGAGGAACACTGATATTTATTTAAATCTAGGGAGTTTGATAAAGAGCTAGAGCAGAAAATAAGAAAAAATGGGAAAAGAAATTTCACCAATTATTATATAAAATGAGATGGAGGCTCAGAGCTAATTGATTAATGAGAAACATTCATAAGAAAGTATTAAAAATATTTTAATTTATTAGGAATTATCTAAAAGGATCCCTTGACTGTTTTGGAAGCCAGGATTAGAATTTGTTATTAAGGAGAAGGCTGTGGTAATGGGGATTTGGCATGGCTATCAACTAGTTCATATACCTGATATACACAAAAACTATATGTGTGTGTTTGCATGAGAGGTAACGTGTAAATTCTGCAATATTTTCATTAAAAGAAAAAAAGATTTAAAAAAACCCTAGATTTACAAAGAGGGCAGAACTAATCTCACATTTTGCATGGAATATAGCTAATATATGTAACAAATGTCATAATACCAGGCAAAAAAAGTTGTTCACATAATTCTATTTCTATCATAAAGCAGCAGTCTCTAGTTATAGTAGTTAACTCACTTCAAATAATAGTTATCTCTTAACCTTGTCATTAGGAAAGTCTCAATCTTCTAGGAATCCTAAATAATTTCTCCCCATCAGAAAAACTTCATGCAGACTTACAAGTGCCATACACAGGATAATAAACATATTTCTAATATATGGAAAGAGGTACTTAAGATTCATAGGAGATACAAAGGCATACATAGAATCATACGATTTTGTTTTGCAAAGGATATATTTAGACAGCCTAGCATAATATACTTGGAGTTAGTGAGACCTGAGTTCAAATCATGCCTCTGATGTTTACTAGAAATGTGATCTTGGATAAGTCATCCAATCTCTGATTCTTGGTTCCTTCATCTTTGCAATGTGGAAGATGATAATTGTTATTCTTTCCTTGTTGCATCTTTGTGAAGCTTAAGTAATATAATATAAATAAATGACAACCAAATCTAAAGCTTCTACAGCTTATCCTTCTTAAAATTGCACTAAGATTTAGGGGACACCCTCTCTAAATGTCAGTTATTATTTGTTTGCAAATAATGAAATTTTTATACTGCTGAGTAGTGTCTTAGGACCTAGTTCCTGCTCACATGGAATTTAAATTCACTAAGTACAAGAGAGAGAAATTAACAGGCATAAAATAAAAGACTCATTTACGTGTGAAGCGTTTGGGGACAAGAAAGGGATAAAAGAATAATATAGAAAATAAGGCATTTTGTTATATCATATCAATTCCATTCATCTTCAGCTACTGTGAAGTGGATTCGAAGAGGTCTTCTAAGACAGTACCTCTGGAGAAAGATGTTGAAGGAAGGAACTGACATGTGGGTGGCAGGAGAAAGGAAATAAATAACCTCAAAGGTGTCAGCCTCAATAACTCCCTTCCAACTGGTCACTGGACAGAAGGAGGTTAGCAATTGTATAATCTGCAGACTTTATGTCTAAGTACAGGATAGCATTATGATCCCCCAGGATAGCAAATTACCAAACAGTTCAAAAATAATAGTCCTTCATTAGAATATGAGCTCTGAGAGGAGAAATTGTTTCTGCCTTTCTCCTCCTGTTCCCATTGGTGGTTAAAGTGCCTGGCATATAGTAAGCATTTAAATGTTTGTTGACCAACTAGAATCAATCAAGTCAAGCACAATCATCCTGAGTCCTCCACTACCAATTGTAACCAGCGGTTCATCCCCGTACTCCTTCACCTTGTTGGTAGTAGGCAGATGATGTGATTCTTTTTGGAATCTAAAATTGTAGAGATTCCTGTTAGCCAGTTGGTGTGCTAACTGCTGGATTCAGGAACTGTGGTTGTGGGTGGTTAGACCCACAATTGCTGGAGGCAAAAGCTTATAGATCATTATACATGGCAACAGCAAGATAATCCGATGATCGATTCTGATGGACATGGCTCTTTCCAACGATGAGATGGCAGTTCCAATGATCTTGTGATGAGAGCCATTCACACCCAGAAGAAGGACTGTGGTAACTGATTGTGGATCACAACATAGTATTTTTACTTTGATTTTCCTTCTCCGTCTGATTTCTCAGCCCACTACAGATCCAAACGTCTCTGGCTCTGGCTGCATTCAGAGGCATGAAGGAGGAACACCGAAGACCTTCCTCACAATTCAACTTGTCAGGAAAACAATGGAGACAAATTTCATAGTGGAGAGAGGAAGTGATACTTGGAGATGGGCACCCTTGATCTACCATTAAATGATAGATTTAATAGATGGGCACATTAGTGCCCAAAGACTGCCCTGAAAGGGGCATGCCTACGCATGAAGAAACTTAAGTAATTCAGGCAAGAAGAAGATGCACTCTTCCTACTGATAATGAGGAATAAAAAAAGTTCAAGGTTCAAATTTACAGCATGTCCTTTTTGGTTGTTCTTTCTTGGCTTTCCTCCTTTGCTTGTTTGTTTTATTCTTTTCTCACCTCTGTTACCATTATTTTCAACTTAACATATTGCACAAATAAAAGGTTATCATACAGGCAAGAGACCCATATTCTAGTCATCCAATTTCTGTCATAATTATCTTTGAATAAGTAACTTCATTTCTCTGTGCCTCAGTTTATTTATCTATTATGATGTAGTTTTCATAGCATTACAGGGTTAGAAATAACCTTAGAGGTCATTTAGTGTAACCCATACTTGAAGAAGAATCCTGTCTCTGCTTAGAGGAAGTGTTGGAGAATTCACTCTGTCTCTGTCTCTCTCTCTGTCTCTGTCTTTCTGTCTCTGTCTCTCTGCCCCTCTCTCCCCTTCTCTCTCTCTCTCTCTCTCTCTCTCTCTCTCTCTCTCTCTCTCTCTCTCTCTCTCTCTCTCTCTCTTTCTCTCTCTCTCTCTCTCTCTCTCTCTCTCTCTCTCTCTCTCTCTTTGCCTCTGTCTTTCTGCCTCTCTCTCTCTCTTTGCCTTTGTGTGTGTGTGTGTGTGTGTGTGTGTGTCTTTCTCTATCTGTCTCTTTCTCTACCTCCCCACCCCTTCACCCCTAGCATTTGGAGTTAAATAACTGGCTCAGGATCAAAAAACTAGGAAGTGTTAAGTGTCTGAGGCCACATTTGAACACAGGAACTCCTGACTATAGGACCCAAGCTCTTTCCAAACACCATGTAGCAGACCCCGAATTTACTATCTTTCAAGGCAGTCAACTCTTTTGGAGAGGTCAAATGGTTAGAAAGCTTTTTCTCACATGGAGCCAAAATTTACTTCTCTACAATGACTGGGATATTTTTTCTAGGTCTACTTTCTAGGATAATGTAGAAGAAGCTGATTTCTTTTTCCATATGCCATATTTTCAAATACCTGGAGACAGTGGCTTTGTCCACTCAAATAATCTTATCTCCAAGATAAAGACTTCCAGTTCCTTCTTTGAATGTTCATATAATATGATTTTCAGGCCTTTCACCATCCTGATCACCCTTCTCTGGATGCCCTCTAGTTTTTCAACACCTTTCCTAAAATTAGCACCAAGAATGATTATCATGCCCCAGATATGGTCTGAACAGAGTACAAAATCTCCCTTATTCTAGTAGAGTAAATAATAGCTAATGTCACTAATGCATGATTTACCCTGACCTCACCTCACAAGCCATTTATCTGATAATTCATTGTATAATTCCTTTATTCTAGTATTTTCATGACTGCAGGTATGTATCCCTATTAATCAAAATAAGAACAAGAGACATTTCTTGTTGATTGATCCCTTTTCTTTACTGAACATGAATTGATTTTGCACTGTTAGATGGCTATGTCTAACCACAGGGTTCTACCTTTTCTAACACTCTCCTTATGTTTGGTTAAGATTTTGTGAGGCTATGGGTGTTTCCATATATGTGCTTAGAAATTCAAACTCCTGTTCTTGAGATATACTACTCTTTTGGCCTGAGATTTTGGATTGAATAAATTATGCTGATCAAACTCTGGAAATCAAAACATATGTGTGTCCTTATGTATAAGCATGAATGCATGTATGCCCAATCATAAAAAATAGTGTACAGAGGACCATTCATCTATTTCTTCAGTGAATATTTTTAAACAATTGGAAAATGGTGCAAAAATGGGATTTTAAAAGGAATATTAACTTTGGGAATTCTGAACACCCTGAATGCACATTAGGATATTAACAATGTATTGAGTGACAATGACGTCCATTCAATGATCACTTGACATATTTTGTTGATGATGGCTTCAGTAAGACTGTTGTAGAATAATTGAACCTCATTTTCCTACCTCAAATTATGTTGCTCAAATTTCCCTCAATGGAAAACTGATTACCCTAAGCAACTCACAGAACCCTCATCTGTTAAGTACTCAACATATCTCCTATGCAGCTTCTATCCACTTCAAAGGGACTTGCAGGTGCTAAAAGAATACAGAATATAGATAGGGATTAGTTTTTCCAATATAAAATACTTTTCATTTAAAAGGGGAGTAAATAGGAAGTGCTGAGCCTAGTTTTGGATACAGTTATTATCTCTTCTTGATTCCTTTTGAGGTCCTAAAGTTAGACATAGATTATAGCAGGTAAGAATCTGGTCCAATGCAAGCTTTTATTGATTCCAACTCCAACATATTCTGGAATGAACAGAAATAGACTTTGCCATGCTACAACTAAGGTCCAGGCATCTATTAAGTAGTTTACCTTGCACAGGTTATCCTTTATTATTATTATTATTTAATGAAAAGAAAGAACATGGCATGCATTTCATGGAACCAATACACAAACATTTTCTCTGCCCAGTGAATGTATAATTGAATTAAGTAGACAATGAGGTGAGATTTTTCTCTTTTGAGCTTATTTCAGAAGTCAATTAGAAATACCTTAAGAAGGAAACATGCTTTGAGACAGCTCTTCACTGCTAAACATATATGAAATTCATCAAAGGATGACTGATTAGAAGGTGGATTGTCATAATCCATAACTGCAGTCACTGTCAAGAGTATTTGTTATGCTGAGGAAATCACAGCCAGGGGGAAAACGGCCCCAGAGGTTTCCAGCAGTAGCTTTGTCCCAGCTTTTGTGAAATGTTATATGAGATGGGTCTACTGGGCTAGGAAATAGTTTCACACATGTGTGCTTTCTAAAACCAGTTGGGAGGCAATCAACTGAGGAGAATATAGATGATGGCAGACTGCAAATGTGCATGAGGATTGAGCTGCATTAAGACTCTAGGCACATAGAGATCCTTAATAAATACTTGGTAATATGAACTGAATTAATACTCTTGGGTTTTATATTCCAAAAGTAAATTGAAGTGTCTTCAAAACAGGAAAATTAGAACAAGGAGGAAACCAAAGTGGGTCAGAATCACTAGAGATACAAAAGTTTAAACTAGGTTGTTGCTTTATTGCTGAAGCTGATGACAAAGCTGTGAATCAAATAACAGATTGTAGAATCACAAAACTTTAGAGCTCAAAGGGGCTTTGGATCATCTTGTCCAACTCCCTCATTTTCCAGATGAGAGAACTGAACAACAACAAGTTCATGATTCATTGCATTGGAGAGTGGCTTCATATTGCTAATTAGCAGAAGAATTGTCCCTGGAACCCACTGCATTAAAGTCATTCTTTTTTCTGATTCTAGAATAATAGCTTTAGAGCTGGAAAGAGCCTTAGAAATAAACTATTACACCCTCCTTCTCTTTTATAGATGAGTCATTTGGGTCTGGAGATTTTAAATACCTTGGACAAGGTCATATATTACTTTTCACTTAGGGATGCATCCTCTCATTCCTTGATCTATGTACACATTGGGATCAGTAAGATGATGAAGGCAGACCTTTCTACTAGTAATGAAAATCAAGATAGATACTTTTTTCTTTTATTATTTAAACATTCCCACAAGATTATAGATTTCTTATTTACTCAAGTTTATTTCACAGAAACCCCAGGAACCTAATTTGTGACCCAGTATTCACTTGATTTCAATTCAATTCAAACACCAATTATTGATCCTACCAATAAACCTGAAGAAGAAACAAATGTAAGTATGATCTGGTGCCTGCCAATGAGAAACTTATTATCTAACATGACTTTGAATATTTATACAAAGCGAGCCTGGTGGCACAAAGAGAAAAGGAATTAATTCAATAAATATTTATTATGTACTGTCAACCATGGTAACAAATGACCAAAGAGTCATAGAGGTTCTCAGCTGCTTTTAATTCCAAAAATAGCAAAGACCTAACACAGGTTATAAGCGAAAAGCTTTCTTTATTCTGTTGGGAGGAGAGACATTAGGCACATGTGTTTGGGGTCTTCTGTAGTAGAAGACCCAAGGCAGTGGGGACTAAAATTTGATTTATTGATTTGTGGGTAGACAAAGAATCAAATCATGCAATACAGCAACAGTGATAAGGTATAATTGCAACAGTGAAGCAAGATTGTCTAGTGACAAATAGTCCATTCATGGCAAAGTTTTAAGTCTG
Source organism: Myrmecobius fasciatus (assembly GCA_023553655.1). Taxonomy (NCBI): domain Eukaryota; kingdom Metazoa; phylum Chordata; class Mammalia; order Dasyuromorphia; family Myrmecobiidae; genus Myrmecobius; species Myrmecobius fasciatus. Next base: position 14,704 of record JAJPUD010026524.1, read on the forward strand.
GGCTTATTAGTATTCACCTGAACTCAGGGATTGTCAGTTCTGTGATTTAGTTGCATCAGAATTCATCCAAAGGGTGAGCACAAAGGATTGTTGTTATACCAGTTTGCTTGCTGGGCCTTAAACTCTGGAAAACAGGATATCTGCTAATAATAAAGATAGTGAGAAACAGAGAAAGTGACAGAAGGGGAAAGGAGAAGACAAGAGAGGGAGAGGAAGAGGGAGGGGGGAGGAAGAAAGAAGGGGCTGGAGAGAGAGAGAGAGACACCCAGAGAAAGAGACAGAGAAAGAAGTAAAAAAAAAAAGAGAGGGATAATTTTGGTGTGGGGATGCTACAGCATCTACTAAGTACCAATTAATGGAAGAAACAAAGAGAAAAATGAAAACATCTATACCAAGAAGGAGCTTACATTCTATTGAAGTGATCCAGTATGGCCATAAGAAGAAAGGAAGCAAGTAGTTATTACATACCTACTATATATCAGACACTGTACTAAGCACTTTTCAAGTCATTGTCTCATTTGAGCTTCACAACCATTCTGGAAGGTCGGTGCTATTATTTTCCCCATTTTATAGCTGAAAAAACTGAGGTAGATGGAATGACTCACTTCACCAGATTTACACAATAAGTGTGTAAAGCCATATTTGAACTAAGACCTTTCAAATTTCAGGCCCTTTATAATGACACTTGCACAAATTAATTAATGCAAAATATTCTGACAGATTCATGATTTCAATACTTTTGTACAATTTTTAGGTCATTTTAATGTACATTTTTCATTTGTTTCTTATGACAATCCTGAACACTTGTGTGTATCTGTGTGAATGTATACAGGGTAGGGGTACTATTATCTTAAAACTATGACTAAGGAGACTGAGGTTCAGTGAGGTTAAGTGAATTATGTAACTAAGATCCCATAAGTGTTAAGTTGGAGTATTAAAAGTCAAATCTTTGACTCATTTCACTGCTCTATCTACTACATTAATCCAACCATTATTGATTGTCTTTGCATTCCTGAGTTTAATTTCATCCTTTGGTTTTGAGTCCAAGTCATGGATTAATTCTTAAGAACTCTTAGCCCAAAGGTATACTTCCATTAAAGATAGTATAATTCAATTCTAATAAAGATGTAAGTGTAAGGTACTTTAAAGCCTTTGATGCTTGAATCTGACTGCCCACACACAAAAAGGCCAGAACCTGGCCTGGTAGGAGGAAGACAATGACCTTGCCCTTTTGGCTTAGCACTTATGATTCCACATGTACATTTTTATACCAATCAATTACTCAAAAGCACTTATTAAGCATTTACTATGTGTAGGCATTAAAATGCAAAGAAAAAATCTCCACTTAGATCTTACATTTTAATGGAGGAGATAATATATGTATGTGTGAGTATATATATATATATGTGTGTGTGTGTGTGTGTGTGTGTGTGTGTGTTTGTGTGTGTGTGTATACACTAATTATATAGTGACTAAAAGAAACATAAATCCAAGTACTTAGGGAAGAAGAACCTTGGCAATTGGAGGAATCAAGAAAATTTTCCTGGGGGCAACTAGGTGTTGCAATGGATAGAGCACCAGCCCTGAAGTCAGTAGTTCAAATATGATCTCAAACACTTAATATGCCCTACCTGTGTGACTCTGGGCAAATCACTTAACCCCAATTGCAGCAGCAGCAGCAGCAGCAGCAGCAGCAGCAGCAGCAGCAGCAGC
>JAJPUD010026525.1:0-11226 GCA_023553655.1 Myrmecobius fasciatus
AAATGTGGTCTCAGACACGTAACAGCTGTGTGACCCTGGACAAGTCACTTAACCCCAATTGCCTCAGCAAAACAAAAACAACAAAAAAAGATCAATGTAGAAAAATAAAATAAAAAAGTAAAGTAACCTGAACTGAAATTCACTTAATTTATTAACAGCCTCATTTTGGGTATATTTTATTAGGGCAAAAATACCCTTGAAAAAGGAAAAAAATAATAATTATTGTTAATGGAAATTTTATTTTGAGGATCACTGAATCAAATCCTTCAAAAAAATGGTTGTATTAAACATAAATGATAAACAAAATTAGTGAGAATTTTTCTATTTCAACTCCCAATTTTGTCTATTTACTGAAGCCACTGCAGCATAGTGTAGGGAAATCAAATGGACAATCTGGTGGGAAATGTATACACAAATATAGATTTCTATTAAATAATCCATTCACTCAATCCATTTTATAAAATCTTAGAAATGGTCAGTTATTATTAATAAAATAAACACTGCCATCTACTGACTATATAATTCTCTTAGATAAAATGCACAGAATGAATAGAAAAAGCATGCTGTTACATTACTTTCCAGGACTGCAATTATTCCTATAGGATTTTAGATTATTCTTCCTAATTTTAAAAGGTAAGTGAAATTTAAAAATACAAATGTAAAATATATAATTCCTGTAATCAAGATTAAATTTGCATTTGTGAAATACAATTACTTTTGTGCTGAAAAATCATTGTCATGAGGATATAATTTACATAGTATTCACATATGTTTATTACTGAATGGAACATATTTAATAAATGTAGCCTATGTTTTTATTACTATAATTTAATCTGGACTAATAATGGATTAAAAAAAATGTGTTTTTAGTGAAAAACCTCCATGTGATGAATCAAATCATTTAGAAAAAAATGTCAGTCTTCTAAGTAAATGTTCATGATGCATTCAAATTATAGAATATATGTGAGAATAGATACTTTCAGATAAGACACTTTCTCTGGACTTTAGTCTTTTCATTGATCATTAAGTAGATGATTACCAAGTTCCCTGTCAGATCATTTAATTTCTGATCCAGTATCAATTTGGAGATAAGTTATCTTTCTGCCAGTGGGGAAAGACTACATAGCAAGTAGGACTTCAAGAGACATTTGAATACTATTAGAGATAGAGAGTATTTTGGAAGGCAGCTATGCTTACCACTATACTATCAATACAAATAGAGAATATTTTGAATTTATAGAGTCAGATTTGGAGAAATCAAACAGAAGGTCTAAGTGAAAAAGTTAGCCTTTATTATGTCAACCAAAGTCTGTGTAGTTGAGTTGTAAAAACCCCAGTTCAGTTACTGGTTACATAAATCTAAGAAAAGAAATAGTGTCATTTTCACTTTGTGAGGCTGACTTTAGATAACTTATTCAAAAATTACTAACTCAAGTCTCTGGCTTGGTTGTTGTTTCTAAACGAATTACTACATTAGAACTGAAAATCTTGGTGTGCTGATAGAAATGAGAATCACGTGAAATTTCATAGCAATACAACAATTCGGCTGTGAACAAAAATATTAACCTAAGTACCTTCATGACTTTTCCCTAAATTTTAATTTCTCCTTATTGCATATACCATTGGGAAAAGCCTAAAACATTGGGCTGTTTTGTAAGCTACTTGAGCTCTTAAGAACAGAATATACCAAAAAACTGGGCAGTAGGCATTCTTTGCCACAAGATCATAGTTATTTTCTTGAAAAAAAAACCTTCTGATCTCTTCCCCACTTTTTAAGGCATTTCCCTATCAAATATAGTAGTCAGAGGCTATAGTTATCCATCTATACATTAATTAATTCATCACTGATTATTTAATAAAAATTTAATGCATGCTGTCATTCTGCTGGGTTCTGGGGATACCACAGCAAAACCTAAATGATCCATGCCTACAAAGAGATAATATTTATAGGGTGGAAACGTGGCTGGAAGTATTATAAGTTGGATGGAGCAACATGTACCCACAGAGATAAGTAAATACCAAAATACAATAGAAGGAATCAGAAAAAAAACAGTCATTTAGGGTTCAAGACATGGTGGTGAGAATGGATGGCACTTCAGAAGAGGGAATCTGAGGTAAGGCATCTTGCACAATGAAAGGAAGGTAGGGTATGGAATAATGGCTATGGGGAAAAACAAGCCATTTTGGTTAGAATATTAAAGTGTATTAGTGGGGAATAATATTAAATAAACCCAGGAAGGTAGGTTGTAAGCATGTTGGAACTTAAAATACTAAAGTGATGAGTTGTAGTTTTCAGTCCTCAATGCAATAATAAACCACTGGTGTTTTGTTTTTGTTTGTTTTTGTTTTTCAGAAGGAAATGACATAGAATGGTTCTTTGGGAATACTGATCTGGCTACTGTATGAAGACCAATTACTAGGTTGTTTCAATACTATAAGTGAGAGGGAATAAGTACTTGAATGATGATGCCTGAGTATAAAAATTAGGGATATATTTGAGAGATTTGACAGAAAGCAACAATATTTGGCATCTGATAGAATATAGGAAGTGAATATAACAAGGACTGGCACATGGGCTGATCACTTTTAATGGAATTTCCCTGTGAGAATACATTAGAGAGCAGGCTTAGAGAAAAATGATGAAGGGTAATACAAGTGCCTTGTAGAGACATAAGAGCATTAATGAATATTTTCTAAGGGGATAATTGGACAAATTTAAGGATTCATCACAGATAGGAACAATAAACACTCTAGCAAGAACCTAGGGAGAGAAATATCTTTCTTTCCTAAAAATTCTTCTGATAGAAATATTCCAACAGTAACTTAAAGGAGTCTTTTCTACTGATAGTTGTGATAATTGTCTTTGAAGCCTAAGCAACTTAAGAAGCTAATTATTGAGCTGATGAATGTTAATGCTAATATCCTTTTAAGAGACAAAAAGGACAAATATTTATTATTACTTTTTTTTCTTTTTTAAAACTTTTATTAAAGAATTTTATTCACAAAACATATGCATGGGTAATTTTTCAACACTGACCCTTGCAAAACCTTCTGTTCCAAATTTCCCTCTCCTTCCTCCCACCCTCTCCCTTAGATGGCAAGTTAAAAAAAATACACATATTTAAGATATTGTTAAAGATAAATGAAAGCTAGCAGTTGTGGAAGCCAATTTCTCTATTCCTTTAAAACAGAGAAATGAGAAACACTATTATAGACTGAGACTTAGAATTGAGTCTGAGATTGTGTAATAGCTATGGACCTTTCTGGTGAATGGGCCAACTCATTGGTTGTTCTGTCATATGAGTAGTGTGACTCTATATTCTGAGATCACAGTTCATTGTTTTAGTGTTCCTTAGCAATCTCCACTCATCTTATCTGTCTATTTGATAAAGGAGTAAACTAAGAGCTTGAGTCAATGGTAAATAATTTTGGATAGGAGTCTTGATGCTAAACTAATAAGAGGTATGGTGTTAGAATGCATAGCAGAATAGTCTTGGTCCCCATTATTTCCTATTCAATAGAGTACAACAAGAATAGCCTCACAAAATAGAAAACTTCGTCAGAAATCATCTGTTTCAATACCTTTGTTTTTCATATGAGAAAAAGGAAGTCTATGGTAATTAAATGACTTGCTCAAAGTCACATAGTCAAGCTGTGGCAAAAATCAGAACAGAACTGAGACCTTCAAATTCATACTGTAGAGCTTTTTTTCAGTTGCAAGTGCTCATGGCAATATTCCAGATGTGATTTTCTTGTTAAATTAAAGTATCACAGGAGTCCTAGGTCCCACACTTACCTCATTTCAGATAAAAATAAGCTTTACTTTTACACTGACATCAAACAGTTGATTCACATTTAGATCCTTTTCTTCTGCAATTTCCAAATCGTTTTCAGATCACCTTGCCTTCTCCATTTGAAGTTTTGAAGTTTATTTTTCTACCCAAATTTAAGGCTTTGTTGTCAATTCTATTACATTTAATCTTATTAGATTCATCTCTAAATACTGGTCCATCAATATCTTTTTTGTATCCTGATTTTATAATCTAATGTATTAATCATTCACTCTAACTTGGGTCATTGGAGAACTTAGGAAGAATACTATTTATATAGAACATGTGTACTATGTAATGAGAAGGTAATCTCAGGAGAACAGGGCAAAGCTTGCTTCAGAAGATGGGTTTTGAGCTAAATATTAAAGGAAGGAAGAATGCAGAGAATTAAGGCATTGACAACAACCACTGAAAAGTGATGGTATATAGAAATGCAGTGTTCACTGTGAGTAACAAGAAGTATGGATGCATTGTAGTGTATGTAGAGCTGAGAAAAATCTAAGACTGAAAAGGAAGAAAGCATCCAGATTAATAAAGGATTTAAATGGCAAACAACAGGTTTTAAATTTTTTTATATAATTTTTTTTATATAATAGTCATTGCAGGATGTTAAGCCCATTTCTGATAAAACATTCCATGACAAATGATTTAATAATCAAAGGGGAGAAAAGTTATAAATTTTAGAATACTTTTAAAATCCCTTGAACAAATAGATATAAGCAATTTATGGCAAGAATTTACAATACATAAATGTAAAACTGCTACTAATGTCTTCCATTTTTAAGTAGCAAATACTCTTTGCTTATACTACACAACAGTCATAACCTCTGTCAAAGTTCCATTCCTCTTGGCCTGAGCTCTGAAAAGCTATGATAGTAGGGCCAATTTCTGTGGAACATTAATCTGGAAAGGCTTAGCATAGAGGTTCAGCAAAGGGCAATATGCCTTTTTTATTATTATTATTAAAACTTTTTTATTTGCAAAACATATGTATGGGTAATTCTTTAACATTAACCCTTACAAAGCTTTCTGTTACAAAATTTTCCCCCTAGACCCCACTCCTCCCCTAGATGGCAGGAAATCCACTACATGTTAATTATGTTAAAATACTTGACAAATCGAATATATGTATACATATTTCCACATTTATCATTGTTGTGCAAGAAAAATCGTATCTACAAGAAAAAAAAATCTGAGAAAGGAAACATAATGCAAGCAAACATCAATAGAGAGCATGGAAATGTTTTGTTGTAGTCCACATTTCATATCCCTCTCTCTGGGTGTTTATGGCTTTCTTCACTGAACAATTGGAACTGGTTTGAAACATTTCATTGTTGAAGAGAGCCTTGTCCATCAGAACTGATGATCCTATAGTCTTGTTGTTGTCGTGTATAATGATCTCCTAGTTCTGCTCATTTCACTCAACATCAATCCATGCAAGTCTCTCCAGGCCTCTCTGAAAGCATCCTGCTGGCCGTTTCTTATAGAACAATAATATTCCATGACATTCATATACCATAATTTGTTCAGCCATTCTCCAACTGATGGGCATCCATTCAGTTTCCAGTTTTTAGCCACTACAAAAAGGGCTGCCACAAACATTCTTGCACATGTGGAAAGGGCCATATGTCTTTCTGAAAGTCAAGCTCACAGAGTTCTTTGGAGACTATGAATAGGTTGACTTCAGGATGATGAATTTTATTTTTGAGTAGAGAGCTATGTTATCAGTTTGTGCCTTAACCATGCAAAATAATTGGTCAGTTGGACAAAACAGCTCTTCCTTTCATCCTCCTTCCCTCCCTCTCCTCTCAATTCCTCCCTCCCTCCCCTCCTCTTTGCCTTCTTCCCTCCTTCTCTTCTTTTCTCCCTCCCTCCCTTTTTCCACCCTTCCTCCTTCCCTTCCTCCCTCCTTCCCTGCCTCCTTCCTTCCCTCTCTCCCTCCTTCCCTTCTTCCTTCCCTCTTTCCTTCCTTCTCTTCTTCCTTCTTTTCTTTTTTCCTTTCTTCCTCCCTTCTTTCCTTTCTTCCTTCCTTGTTTCCTTCCTTTTCCCTCCCTTTTTACCTTTCATCCTCCCTCTCTTCCTTCCTTCATTCTTTTCTTCATTCCTTCCTTCCTTCCTTCCTTCCTTATTTACTTCTTCCCTTCCTTATTTAGTTTCTCCCTTTCTTCCTTCCTTTCTTCTCTCATTTCCTTTTTTCTTTCCTTCCCTCATTCTCTTCTTCCTTTCCTCCCTCCCTCTCTCCCTTTCTCCCTTATTTCCTCCTTCTTTCCCTCTTTCCTTTCTTTCTTTCTTCCTTACTTTCCTCCCTCCCTCCCTTCCTACTTCTCCCTTTTTTCCATCTTTCTCTCCTTCCTTTCCTCATTCCTTTTTCTCCCTTTTTCTCACCCTCCTTCCTTCCTTTTTTCCTTCCTTCTTTCCTTCCTTCCTTCCTTCCTTTTTTCCTTCCTTCTTTCCTTCCTTCCTTCCTTACTTTTTTCCTTCCTTCTTTCCTTCTTTCTTTCATTCCTTCCTTCCCTCCTTCTTTGAAAGCTTTCAAGATATCTTAGGGCTCACCCACTATGTTTCTTTCTCAAGGACGATGCCCCAACCCAAATCATTCTGGTCTCATTAATTGGCCAACAATAGATCACAGGCCAAATCCATTTGGTAACTGTTTGGGTCCTGATTCATTCAGTTAATATAAATAGCAATTGTTTTTGTTTCAGCCAGAAATCCTGAGAGCCTTCCCCTACAAGGTAGAATTTTGTTGTTGTTGTTGTTGTTTGATTAAGCAAAAGATGTCATTCTTTGCCTCAGTTCTTACTTAGCTTTAACCACTTAGTATTGTCCCAGGCAAAATGAAACCCATTAAAAAACTTTAACTTAGCCAATGTCTCCCACTGTATCAAGGGCCATTTGCAGTCATCTTGCTCTATATCTTACCCCTGGATTCATAAAGTTCTGGAGGAGAAATTTAAATCTCTCATTTAAATACAACTTACTTGCCTCTCTTATCACCACCTTAATATCATGGTCCTTTTTTGAGAATGAAGGACAAACAACAATAGATATTTAAGAGAATTAAAGAGAAATATCATGTGTCATTGGAAAGAGCATCAGAATCTGAGAACATAATCACATCTAAATGAAGCTTCATTCTCATCATTCTCATAGTTCATAGCTATTAGAATGGAATAACCTGATTTTCCTTTTCAGTTCAAGTATCAGGAAGCTAGGTAGCACAATAGATAGAGCACCACACTTCAAATCCAGAAGATTAATCAAATCTATCCCCAGATACTTGTTAGCTATGTAACTCTGGAAAACATTTCCCCTTTACCTGCCTCAATTCTCTCATTTATAAAATATAGATAGCAGCTTTACCTTCCATGGTTGTTATAAGGACTCATTACATATTAATTATGATAATGTTAGATAAAAATAGATACTATAATATCTAATTAGATTAGATAATATAATATATATGTATATATTATATAAACTATTATTACATATAAGCTGGCTATTATGATCTTCATCAGAGTAAGGAACCTCTATGGAGATGAGGTCTGGAAACTGCTACAATTGAAGATCCAGAAAAGAAAGTTCTTGTCTCCAAGGTACTTGGTCCCATCAAATGGTTCAACATCAGAACTGATATGAATTGCTTACTAAAAATGAACATGCATGAAATGCTTTGCAGTTATACACTGTGTACAATGAGTTTTTTCCATCTGTTTTGCAGCTAAAATATATATGTTGTACACTTCATTAAAATGTGAGCTCCTTAATCATAAAAGAGGGAAAAGGACCCACATGTGCAAAAATGATTGCAGAAGCTCTTTTTGTGGTAGCAAAGAATTGGAAAAAGAGTGGATACTCATTATTTGGGGAATGTTTAAACAAGCTGTGGTACATGAAGGTAAAGTAATATTGTTTTATAAAAAATGATTAAGCTGATTATAAAAAGGCCTGGAAAGATTTACATGAATTAATGCCAAGTGAAACAAGCAGAATCAGGAATCCATTATACACAAGAACAGCAACAATGTGTGATGTGGGAAAACTGGGACAGTGATACATTGTTGCTGGAATTGTGAATGGATTCAACCATTCTGGAGAACAATTTGGAACTAAGCTCAAAAAGTTATCAAACTGTATACCCTTTGACCCAGCAGTGTTTCAATTGATCTTATATCCCAAAGAGATCTTAAAGGAAGGAAAAGGGACCCACATGTGCAAGAATGGTTGTGGCAGCCCTTTTTGTAGTGTCTACAAATTGGAAGCTGAATGGATGCCCATCAATTGGAGATTGGCTGAATAAATTATGACACATGAATGTTAAATTGTTAATGTTATGACATATGAATGTTAAATGTTAAATAAAAAGCTTTAATAATTTTTAAAAAAAAAAATAATGTGTGGGAGTCACTTCCGGGGGTGGAGCCAAGATGGTGGAGATAAGGCAGGAGTCTCTGTAACATCCTCTAACCTTCCCTCAAACCAACAACATATGAAGCCTCTAGACTGATTGTGAAGCAAAAAAATCCACAATATCTGGAGGACAACATGATTCTAGAAGACGATACTCTGGAAGAACTTCAAAACAGACCTCATACATTTAAAAAAAATGAATAAAAAACCAAAAAGAGCTCTCACCATAGACAACTTTTATGGAGAGAGGGAAGAACAGACCTCAAATCTTGAGGCCCCTAAAGGTAAAGCAACTCCAGAAAAAGCCCCAAAGAGAGACATAAACTGGTCTCCATGTTACAAGGCTTTCTTTGAAGATTGCATACAAAATCTTAAAAGAGAGTTAGAAGAAACATGGGGAAACGAAATGAGATCACTGCAAAATAAAATAGAAAAAATGGAAAAAGAATGCAATGAATAAAAAAATGTAATTGGTCAATTGCAAAAGGAACTAAAAACAGTAACTGAAGAAAATAAGACATTAAAAATTAGAATCAAACAATTGGAAATGAATGACTCATCAAGACTTCAAGAATCAGTCAAACAAAAACAAAAAAAAAATGAAAAGATAGAGAAAAACATGAAATATCTCCTAGGAAAAACAACTCACCTGGAAAATAGATCTAGGAGAGACAATGTAAGGATTATAGGGCTTCCTGAAAGCCAGGATGAAAAAAAGAACCTAGACACTATCTTCCAGGAAATCATAAAAGAAAACTGCCATGATATTTTAGACCCAGAAGGCAAAATACTCCTTGAAACAATCCACCGATCACCTCCTGAAAGAAACCCAAAAATTAAGTCCCCCAGAAATATCGTGGCTAAATTCCAGAACTATCATAGCAAAGAAAAGATATTAGGAGAAGCCAGAAAGAAACAATTTAAATATCCGGGAGCTACAATTAGGATCACACAGGACCTGGCAGCTTCTACTTTGAAGGATGGAAGGGCCTGGAATCAGATATTCTGAAGGGCAAAGAAACTTGGATTACAGCCAAGAATAAGTTACCCAGCTAGAATGACCATTATCTTCCAGGGTACAAGATAGTCATTCAATGATATAGGAGAATTTCACCTATTTCTACTGAAAAGACCAGAACTGAACAAAAAATTTGATCTACAACACAGAACACAAGAGAAATATAAAAAGGTAACAAGAAAAAAAAAAACTCTTGAGAACTATATTTATGTTATAGATACTTATAGAATGAGGGTTGATTTTATGAATCTATTATTACATTATGATTATGATATGATTAACATGATTTTATGATTATTATGATATGATTATTGTGATTTTATGATTATTATTATATGATAAACTGAAGAAGAAATTAGAGCTACAAAAGGGATAACACTGGAAGAAGAGGAAAAGGAGTTAAATAAGGGAAATTACATCTCATGTAGAGGCAAAGAAAAACTATAATGATTGAGGGGAAAAAAGGGAGGGGAATGAGAATTTGGTTAATCTCCATCTCATCAGATTTGGCTCAGAGGGAATAATAGATGCACTTATAAGGAAACAGGAGGGAAAGGGGGAAAAAAAGGTGGGTGGGGCTCTAAAGGGGAAGGATTGTTTGAGGGAAGTGGTTATCAAAAGCAAAATAGTAGGGAGGAGGGAAAGGGGATAAGAAAGAGAAAAGCATAAGCTAGGATAAATAAGATGGCAGGAAATACAGAATTAGTTATTTTAACTGTGAATGTGAATGGAATGAACTCTCCTTAAAGCAGAAGCAGATAGCAGACTGGATTAAAAACCAGAATCCAATAATATGTTGTATACAAGAAACACATCTAAAACTCAGAGATACATACAGGTGAAGGTAAAAGTTGGAGCAGAATCTATTATGCTTAAGGTGAACAAAAAAAAAAAAAAAAGCAGGGTTAGCAATCCTGATCTCAGACCAAGTAAAAGCAAAGATAGACTTAATTAAAAAACACAACGAAGGAAATTATATCTTCCTAAAGAGTACCATAGATAATGAAGCAATATCAATACTAAACATATATGCACTAAGTGGTATAGCATGGAAATTCCTAGAGGAAAAGTTCAGAGAGCTGCAAGAAGAAATAGACAGAAAAACTATAATAGTGGGGGATCTCAACCTCCCTCTCTCAGAACTTGATAAATCAAACCACAAAATAAAATTAAAAAGTTAAGGAGGTAAACAAAATGTTAGAAAAGTTAGGTATGATAATGATAACTGTTGGAGGGGATGTGGTAAAACTGGGACACTGATACATTGTTGGTGGAACTGTGAACGGATCCAACCATTCTGGAGAGCAATTTGGATCTATGCTCAAAAAGTTATCAAACTGTGCATACCATTTGACCCAGCAGTGTTTCTACTGGGTCTATATCCTAAAGTGATTTTAAAGGAGGGAAAGGAACCCACATGTGCAAAAATGTTTGTGGCAACCCTTTTTGTAGTGGCAAGAAACTGGAAACTGAAAGGATGCCCATCAATTGGAGAATGGCTGAATAAATTATGGTATATGAATGTTATGGAATATTATTGTTCTGTAAGAAACAACCAGCAGGATGATTTTTAGAGAGGCCTGAAGAGACTTGCATGAACTGATGCTGAGTGAAATTGGCAGAACCAGGAGAACATTATACACAGCAACAAGAGTATACAATGACCAATTCTGATGGACATGGTTCTCTTCAACAATGATGTGATTCAAACCAGTTCCTATTGTTCAGCGATGAAGATAGTCATATACATTCAGAGAGAGGCTTGTGGGAACTGAGTACAGACCACAAAACAGCATTTTAACGCTTTCTGTGAATATTTTCATGCATTTTGTTTTCCTTCTTAGGTTGTTTTTTTCTTCTTCTCTCTCTAGATGTGATGTTTTTTTTTGTGCAGTAAGATAACTGTATAGATATGTATACATGTATTGTATTTGTCATATAATTTATCCTATTTAGCATGTATTA
>JAJPUD010026526.1:0-16415 GCA_023553655.1 Myrmecobius fasciatus
ATTGTTAAACTAGACAAAGAATATATACATTGAAATAGAGATGTTGCAGTAATGTGGTGGTTTAAATGTTATTTTTAAATTAACTTTATTACCCTATTTTACTAGACCTTTGAGAGAATTCATTTGAACAGATTCTGAATTATTTTAATAGTAAAATTCCTACTTAATTATAAAACACAAGTTATTTTAAACCATTTTTCAGTGAAGAAATTCCCCAGCTGTTAGATTAATGTTAGTACTAAGGCAAAGGCAAATTTGCAGAAAACTAAAAGTGAGGAAGGCATTTCACTTATTCTTTGAGTCATAGGATCATGGGACTGGAAGTTTAGGGCAAGAAAGAACATTAATAGACAATTAGACCATTTTTTTTTCTATGTTTCAAATGCGGAAATTGAGGCCTGGAAACTTTCAGTATCTTGCACAAATTTGCACAGGTTTAGAAGTAAGGTTGCAGAATTAGAATTCAAAGTCAGGTTATTTAACTCAAAATCCAACCCTCTTTTCCTAAATCTGCAACTTATTAATTTCTTAGCACAGGAGATAAAATAATGGGCCTAATGTCTCATAGGCCTGAGTGCAAATCTGACTTCAGACACTAGAGATATGCCTCTAGCAAAGTAATTTAATAATTATCTGCCTCAATGTGCTCAATTGTAAAATGGGGTTAATAATAACATTTATATGCCTGGATCAAATAATATAATTTTAATAGCTTTTTATTTATCCAAATATATGCAATAATAATTTTCAACATTCACCTTTTCCCCCAAAATTTATTTTATTTGAAGAAAGAGAATAACAAAAAGAAAAACACAAAAAGCAATACAAAACAAAATGAAACCAAACAAAAAAGAACATTATCATGTGTCCAGCAGAACATCATGGAGGATTCAAAATATGTAACAACAAATAACAATTTAAGAAAGCATATATGTTAATAGAAGAAATTATATTGAGTGTCCCTCTTTTCCTTAATTCCTTGAAAATTGGTTTTTGGTTCCACAAAAACACCAAGTGGGGAGCCATCAGGCTATCTGGCTGTGGCTAGAGCAATAGCAGGAACTACAGAGACTTTCCTCTCCCAGACTGTTTGTGGAGTTGGGGTTTGAGTCTGGGAAGACACAGTGAACCTTGACTGATTGGGTAAGCCAGGCCCAACTGTATTGCTCAGAGCAGCCCTGGGAGAGAAGGAGCCAGCAGTCAGGGAGTTGCAGAAACAGTGGGGCAGGGATGCTGCTGGCTGTGGGCACTTTCAGAAGGGTGGAGATTTTGGTTTGGGGTTCCTGGTCAGAGTAGAGAGCTGAAGGGAATCTTGAGGCATCATCCACCCACCCCATGATTAGAGATGCTTACACTAATACCTCTTGTTAAAAATATGAACCAGCAAAGAACAAAGAACTCCACCACTGAGACATATTTTGGGAACAGAGAAGACCTGGGTTCATCTTCAGAGGAGGACATGTTAGTTAAAAAAAAAAAGCTTCTATACCAAAGAGTAATGTTAAATGGCTCCCTGCGCAGAAAGAATTTATAAAAGAACTCAAAAAATAATTCAAAAATCAAATGAGAGACACTAAGGAAAAGCTAGAGAAAAAAATTAAAACTATCCAAGAAAAGCATCCAAGATGTTTAAATTAAAACAATGCAAGAAAACAAATAAAATTTTGCAAGAAACAAAAAAAAAACATTCTAATAAACTGGAGCTACAATTAGAATTATACAAGACTTAGCAGTTACAATAAAAGACCACAGGGCTTGAGATCATATCTACAGATAAGCAAAAGAACTAAGCCTACAGCTAAAAACCTCAAATCCAGTAAAATTATTCATAATTTTGAATGAGAAAATAAAAATGCTATTCAATGAATTTACAGATTTTCAGGACTTTCTATCAACCAAACTTGAACTTAACAGAAAATCTAACATATAAGAGCCAATATCAAAGATCAATTTTAAGGAACTCAACATGGACAAACTGTTTAACATAGACAAATTGTTTAGTTTTTTTTTAACATGGAAAATGTATATTTTATTTTTAAGATTTGCATCGACAATAGTGTAAGCTTAAAAGAAAGATTGGCAGAGTAAAGGTAAATATAGCAATTTTGTTATTTAAATGAGGTGCAGAGGAAGAATAGACACAGAAGCATTAGAGAGGGAAGGAGAACTTGTAGGTTTTGAAAACCTACTTACATAGAGAATGGGTTAATAAGCAACTATACATATATACCATGAAAGGTATAATATCCCCTGCAAGTTTATAAGAAAATAATGGGGGAGGGATGGGTGGTTGGGGAAGCAAAGCATGAGGGGAGAAGACAATGGAGGGATTTCTGAGTGGGTAGAGGTTAAGTAATAGTAAGTGAAATTATTGAGCAGAATTTAATGAAAGAGATAGGAAAGACATGCATAGGT
This sequence comes from Myrmecobius fasciatus, assembly GCA_023553655.1. Lineage (NCBI taxonomy): Eukaryota > Metazoa > Chordata > Mammalia > Dasyuromorphia > Myrmecobiidae > Myrmecobius > Myrmecobius fasciatus. The sequence goes on from JAJPUD010026526.1 coordinate 2,416, forward strand.
AGGGTATGTGTGTGTGTGTGTGCATGTGTGTGTGAGTGTATTTATGTATCTATATATAAATATATATAAAGATATATATAAAGATATATAAAGATATATTTATATCTATATATTTATATATATAAAGATATTTTATATATATTTATATATATAAATATATCATACACACACACACACAAATATATCCTTTCTAACTTTCTAAACTATAGCCTGCTTGCATGTTGTGTTCAAGTAACATATTCCAAAGTGATGGAACAAATCTCAATTGTTGATATTTTCTTTCTATCCAAACCAATCATTTACTAAAATACTTTTATTAAGCTTATGCAACTAGAAATTATGAAGCTGAATTATTTAAGCATATTCTAAATTTAATTAACATTTTTGGTTAAATTTACATTGATCTGTCTGATTTTCAAACTCCCATTTCCCCCTACAGCCCTTAAACGGTGATATAATCTGTACTCTATGCCTAGGTGATATCTGGATACGTGTGGTACATAATCTTTTAAAACTCATCTGATCTCTACTTTCAATAAGGAACCTTAATTTAAAAGTAATTAGAGTTTTCCTAATAACCAGATAATTTCCTCTATCCAAATAATAATTATAATACTTTCTTAAGTGAAAAATAATTGGGTATGATTGGGTATTTCATTTTTTTAATATTTCAGAAATGAGATCTTTATTAGCAACACTGTAAAGATTTTGTCCAAGCTGTGTACTTCCCTTTCAATATTGTTTCTGTTGGTTTTGTTTATGCAAAACCTTTTTCATTTAAAGGGATAAAAGTTCTTATTTTTTCTTTCATAATGTTCTTTACTTCTTTGGTCATATATTTATCCCTTCATCAAAGATCTGACAGGTAAATTATCCCTTGTTCTCTTAATTTGTTTATGGTATCATCCTTTATGCCCAAATCATGTATTCCTTTTGACCTTATTTGGGTATGGGGTGTGAGATGTCGATCTATGCTGATTTTCTGACAAATTATTTTCGAGTTTTCCCAGCCATTTTTATCAAATACTGAGATCTTATTCCAAAAGCTGGAGTTGCTCTTAATTATTTTGTCATGTGTTTCTAATCTATTCCATTGATCTAACACTCTATTTCTTAGCCAGTACCAAATGATTTTGATTACTGTTGCTTTATAATATAGTTTTAGGTTTGGTACTGTTAAGGCACTATGCTTTGTATTATTTTTTTTTCATTAATTTTATTTCTTCATTTCATTGAGGGAAAAAAAAAGTCATTCAGAGGAAGATAACTGTCCAAAAAAAAAGCTATGGGGGAAAAACTTTAGAAAAAGATACCTTTGACTTTTATAAATTGCTGAAATTTATTATTCCAGGAAAGCAGGAAAAGAATGATTTTATAGGGTCCCATAGTTATTAGCTACTCAAAGTTTATTTATGGTAATATGTTGCTTTAAACAAGTGATATCTATTATTTGCTTATTGTGAAAATTATTATTTTTATCAAAATATGTATACTCTACTACTTATTCTTAAAGGTTATTTAGGATAATATATTAATTTAAAATTTTAAAAATTTAAAAATGGAGGAGGGATGGGTGGTTGGGGAAGTAAAGCATGAGGGAAGAAAAGAATGGAGGGATCTCTGAGTGGGGAGAGATTAAGTAATAGTAAGCAAAGAAAAGAAAAAAAAAAGAAAAAGTAAAAACACCATTTGCTAGTGTGCAAGTTTTGCTTCTGATAAGAATTACAGATGTCTATGTTGGTAGAAGGAACTAGCATAAGGACACAATCCTTTATACCAAGTAGGAATCAATGGAGATCACTTATGCATGTATTTTCTAATCTCTTATAAATCTGAAAACCTATAGGATTGACTATTATGCCAGGAGTACAAGGTTGAACTATTAGAATCTAGAGTCTACAATTTTTCCCCTGACATTTTTTGATCAAAAATTGTTGCTGTTGTCTATTAATTTCATTTATTTGGTTGCAATCTTTGGGCATATATACATATGCCATTTCTCCTTTGCTATTTACTATTTATTGAGGGACATCTCCAGTAGTCCTGATTTATATCATGCCACTAACTGTAAATGGATCTGGAGGAGAAAGTGAGATTGGTGGCTTTGTACAGCTCATCCTTACTTAAATTCAGCTCACTTGCATGTCCATAGCATCACCCGCTTGATGTTATGGTCTTCTTCAAAAATGAAGGACAAGGGGTACCTAGGTGGTGCAGTGGATAGAGCACCAGCCCTGAAGTCAGGAGGTCCTGAGTTCAAATGTGGCTTCAGACACTTAACACTTCCTAGCTGTGTGACCCTGGGTGAGTCAGAACCCTAATTGCCTCAGTAAAAAGAAAAAAAAACATTTAACACATTTTCATAATTTATACTGTAAGGAAAAATTGTTATTGTAAAAGGAATTGACCCACCACTTCAGTATCTTTGCCAGGAAAACTGCCCATGGCTTCACAAAAAATAAGAAATGATTTAAAAGGAAATAACAATAACAACAATAAAATTTGGAAAAGTATTTCTTAGCATCACAAATCAACAACAGGAAGCTAAGTTTTATACTCTAACAGAAAAAATCCTGATATGAAAACTTTTTATTAAAACTTTTCTCTCAAAATCTCTAGTGATCTAATCGTCTAAACCAATGATTTTGTTTCAGTCTTTATTCTCTTTATTGTCTTTGAAGAATTTTGAACTCCCTCTCATAGTGAATAGCAAAATGGTTTCAGAACCGGGGGGGGGGAAAAAAAAAATAAAATAAAATAAAAACTTGGGTAAAATCGTGTTTCTGAAACAAGCTAGCTGTGTAGCTATATGACCATGGGCTAGTCACTTAAGCTCTTAGTGCTTTAGGCAGCATTAAAAAAAGTATAAATTTCAGAGAAGGTACCAACCTTCATTAATAGAAATTTCCCACCTAAGAGTTTTTAATACCAAGGAAAGCACAGATCAAGTTCACATCTCTATGCCTCTGGAAATTTTCTTCTCCATTGGCTTTCAATGGACCACATTCAAAATTCTTTCAGATTTCTTCCAGCACAAAGGCAGCAACATTTAGAGGAAAAAGACTAGATGTGATTTTAAACCTTTAATTCAGTTTATTTAATGCCACAATCCTAAAAATGCAACAATGTCTCAGCCTCAGGTTTCTCCTTTGAAAAAGAAAAAATAATTATGTGTACTGTTGGTTATTTAGAGTTCTTGTGAAAACATACTTTATAAACCATAGAACACACTGGAAATAAAAGTCATTAAACTTCTGAGTCCTGTGGTAAAAGTACATAGCTGACAGGCTGGTGATAATTGCAATCTGTTCCTGGGCCACTGCATTGGCAAATATAGTCTGAGCATTCAACAAATGATTCTGCTGGCATTATATATGAATGTGACCTAATCTTATCATTCTGATTACCCATCTAATCTGTTTTTCCCTTTGAAATAATACCTCCTTATTAGTGCTGGCAAGATTGAGCCTCATATATTTGATTTACAAGTCAGTAATTCTGTTCAAATAAAATAGTAAGATAAATGTGTGTAATAAAAGTTAATTCTAACTCAATGAATCCAATATGATTTAATTAGTTGTGCAGTTAAGGATCAAAATCCCACTTGTTCTCTTTCATTTGGACTTCAAATTAATAAGATCATTGCCAGGATAAAATTGGTAGTATGATGGATAATTGATTAAAATAACTAGGTCATTGAAAGTATCTTTAAAAAATATAAAAACCAAGTATAAGAAAATGTGAACAGTCTTAAATGTAATTGATACATATTGTATGAAATTTATTTAAAGAAAAAGCTTGATTTTATTGATTCATAAACTTTTAAATATTCTAAGCATTTAAGCAAGCTAGCCTTATTTCAGGTAAGGCTATAGCTACATTACAAAACATGACTTGCTCTAGATTTCACATAACAATATGACATGTAAAGCAATTCAAAATAAAAATTCAAATGATTTGTTTTTTTATTTATGCAATTAGTAAAAAATAAATTAATATTTTCCAATAAATGCTATATGGCTAGCTCACAGAGTAGTCATTTAGTTGATAAGCATTTCTTGAGCACTTGTTATGCATGAGGTACCATTTTAAGCACTGGGTATACAAAGAAGGCAAAAGTCCAACCCTCACACCCCCACCAAGAAACTCCCAATGTAATAAAGAATGAAAACACTAAAAAGAAGCTAAAAAAAAGGAAGAGGAAGAGACAGGGAGAGAAAAAGGCACAGGGCTTGCATGCCTGATGAAGTCAGAGGATAACAGTCAATTGGGAAATGTAAAATAGAGTAATTTCTGCCTGGGATCCACAGGCCAATGATGAATTATGTGTTCAGTATACATAGGCTAGAGATATTAAAAGCAATGATTTCATCATAAGAAGTGACATAAAGTAAATCATTTAGGTGATTAAATAAAGTGATCAAATAAAGGAAATGAGTGAGAGCAAGGAGCAACAGAAATTCAATCTAAGTAACAGAAAAGTCAGTGGAACATTGAATAGATTCTTTAGAGGGGATTTCAGGGATGGTATGATTGGGAATTTCACAGGTTAGGATTGTCAGATGGTATGACTGGGAATTTCACAGGTTAGGATTTTACAGATAGGTTGGAATCTACACTATTGGAGAGAATTAAAACATCTGTCACAATTTTTCAAGCCAAGATAACTTAGAAGGTTGGGAGGAAATGTCTATTGTACTAAGCTGAATGTGGAGCACTGTCAAGGATAGGACATGCCAGAGCAAACCAACCAGACCTCCAAAAATTGGAACCAGGCCTTGGGGGCAATGGAATCAGCAGTGGCAATCACTACTCCCAAAGCTTTCAGTCCACAATAACTAATGGTTTCAAACAACTGGTCAGAAGGATATTACAGGGTCTCTTTGCCACAGGACTTTTTTTCTTTGCCCATATTCAGATGCAAGTTGAAGCCCTGGGTGGCAGTCACATGTTAAGGAGGAGCACTAGCATATCATAACTTGGGGCTGTAATGTGGTAGATATTCTCTTACAATTCTTAAAAGTTAGAATTGAACAACATATTTGAAAATCTAAAGGAAAACCAAAAGAATGAGAATAATAGAATATAATATGAAATATATCATAGGAAAAACAATTGACCTGGAAAATAGATCAGGAAAGCTATGTAAAATATTGGACTTCTTACAAGCCATGATAAAAAGCAGAGTCTACATATCATCTTTCAAGAAATTACCAAGGAAAACTACTCTGATATCCTAGAAGCAGAAGGCAAAATAGAAATGGAAAGAATCCACCAATTAACTTTTGAAAGACATCTCAAGATGAAAATTCCCAGGAATTATAGTCAAATTTCATAGTTCCCAGGTCAACAAGAAAATCTTTCAAACAGCTAAAAAGAAACAATTCAAATATCATGAATTCACACTAAGATTAACACAAAATTTAGCATATGCTATATTAAAAGATTGGAGAGTTTTGCAATATGATACTCTGGTAGGCATAAGAGATAAGATTACAAACAAAAAACACCTATTCAGCAAAATGGAGTAAAATCCTTAAGGAGAAAAATGAGTATTCAATAAAATAGAGGATTTTCAAGCATTACTGGTGAAAAGACTAAAGGTGAATAGAAAATTTGACTCAAATACAAAATTCAAAAAGTATAGAAAAGACAAACAAGGTAAACACTACTTTACATCAAGGATAAATTCCAGACTTCCTGGGATGGAGACAAGATGGCAGTGTAAAATCAAGAAGCTGCAGGAGCTTTCCCTGGAAAACTATATGAAACTGAGTCTAAGTAGAGTCTAATGGAATGAAACCTCTCTCCAGTAGATAAGACTGAAAAAATTTCAGGAAAGGTCAATCTCACTGGGGAGAAAAAGAGTATTCAATCCAGCTAGGCAGACTCTGGGAAATTAAAGGAATTAGAATAGGCAGTAAGGAAATAAAATTAGCATTCTTTGCAGATCATATGATTATGTACTTAGAAAGTCCTAGAAAACCACTCAAAAATTTATTAGAAAAAATGCACAGCTTGAGCAAAGTTTCAGGATATAAAATAAACCTACACAAATCATCAGCATTTCTATATATTACTGACAAAATCCATTAGCATAAGATAAAAAGAGAAATTCTATTTAAAATTACTGTAGAAAAAATAAAATACTTTGGGGTCTACCTGCCAAGACAAACCCAAGACCTGTATGAAAACATTTATGAAACACTTCTCACACAAATAAAGGCAGATCTAAACAACTGGATGAAATATCAGTTGTTCATGGCTAGGCTGAGCTAATATAATAAAAATGAAAATTCTGCCTAAATTGGTCTACTTGTTCAGTTATACCAATCAAACTGCCAAAACATTATTTTATAGAATTAGAAAAACTGTAATAAAATTCATTTGTGAGAACAAAAGGTCAAGCATATCAAGGGAAGTGGTGAAAAAAATACAAAGCAGTACCAAATCTAAAACCATATTATAAATCAGCAATCACCAAAACTATTTGGTTTTTTTAAGAAATAGAGTGGTGGATCAGTGAAATAGATTAGATACACACCATACAACAATGAAGACATAGAGTGATCTACTATTTGATAAACCCCTGAACTCCAGCTTCTAGAATAAGAGCTCATTATTTTACAAAAATTACAGGGAAAACTGGAAAATAATAAGTTAGAAACTCAACATAGGTTGGCATCTCATACCCCAAAGCAAAATAAAATTAAAATGGTTATATACTTTGGGCATAAAAGATGATACCATAAGCAAATCAGGAGAGCAAGGGATAATTTATCTATCAGATCTTTGGAGAAAAAAGGAGTTTTTGACCAAAGAAGAACTATGAAAGGCAAAATGAACAACTTTGATTACATTAAACTAAAAAGTTATTTTTTTTGCATAAATAAAACCAACAGAAACAAGATTAAAAGGAAAGTCCAAAAGCTGGGGAAAATCTTTACAGTAAGTATTTCTAATAAAGTGCTCACTTCTAAAGTACATAAAGAACTTTATGAAATTTATAAGAATACAAATCATTCCTCAGTAGCTAATTGGTCACAGGATATGAATAGACAGCTTTCAGATGATGAAATTAAAGCCTTCTATAGTTATATGAAAAAATGCTCTAAATCACTACTGATTACAGAAATACAAATTAAAGCACTCTGAAATACCACCTATCTTCTCTTATATTGGCTGAATGACAGGAAAAGATAATGCCAAAGGTTGGAGGATATGTTGTAAAACTGGGACATTAATGAATTGGTGGATTTGTGAAATACAACTATTCTAGAGAGCAATCTAGAAATATGCCCAAATGGTTATAAACTGTGCATACTCTTTGATTGAGCAGTGCCATTACTGGGTCTGTATCCCAAGGGAATCATAAAGGAGGGAAACAGACCCATATGTACAAAAATGTTTGTAACAGCTCCTTTTGTAATAGCAGAGAATTGGAAAATAAGTAGATTATGATCAGTTGGGGAATGGCTGAACAAATTGTGGTATATGAAGTTAATGGAATATTATTGTTTTGTAAAAAATGATGAACAAGCTGATTTTAGATAGACCTGAAAAATTTTCATGAACTGTTGCTGAGAGAAACAAGCAGAACCAAAAATACATTGTACTCAGTAACAGCAAGAAGATGCTATGATCAAATATGAAAGACTTGGTTTCAGTAGTTCAGTGATTCAAAGCATTCCCTATGCATTTTAGAAAGAACATGCCATCTCCATCCAGAAAAAAAGAACTAAGGAGATTGAGTATAAATCAACACATGCTATGTTCATTTCTTTTTTTTTTCCTGCTGTTTTCTCTCTTCCATAGTTTTTCTCTTTTGCTCTAAATTTTTTCTCTCCTACTGTGATTTATAAGCAATGTGTGTTTAAATAAATAAAAAAAATAAATTTAAAAAAATAAAAGATAAACAGGAAATAAAAAACTTAATTAGGCTTAACTGCTTACATTCGTACATGGGAAATTGATACTTGCAACTCATAGGATTGTTTTCATTATTATTTCACTATATAGATACATAAAGAGTATCTATAGACGGAAACAAAGATGTGAGTTGAATATGAAGGGTTAATATCTAAAAAATAAAATAAAATTAAGCAATGAGAGAAGAATGTACTAGGAGAAAGGGAAAAGATAAGATAGAATGGAGTGAATTATCTGACATAAAAGAGGCATGAAAGACATGTGGAAAGAAAGGTTGGGGATTCTAGAGGTAGAATGAACACTTAAACTGTATTCTCAAAGGAATTGACTCAAGGGAATAATATACATATTGGGGATGTAAGATGGAAGGAAATACAGTTATGAATTATAAATATGAAAAATGAAGCAAATTTCTCTGATAAAAGCCTCATCTCTTAAATATACAGAGAAAAGTGTCAAATTATATATGTACATGTGTATGAATATATATATATATATATATACACATATGAAAACATTTCATTGCCCAATTGACAAATTATTAAAATATATTTAAAAATTATTAAAAATTAAATACTTCAACTGAGGTAATCAAAGACATCTATATCCACATAAAAATGTTCTAAATCACTATTGATTGAAGAAATGCAAATTAAAATAATTCTCAAGTATTATCTCTTATTTATTATTTTGGCTAATAGTCTAGAAAAGTAAAATTACAAATGTTGGAGGGAATGAAGGTAATTTGAGATACTACTGCATTATTGGTGGAGTAGTGAATTGATTCAATGATTGTCTAGAGAAATTTGAAACTATGCCCAAAAGGCTATAAAACAATGCATACCCTTTGTCCTAGCAAAACCAATATTAGATATATTTCCTAAAATAGATAATAAAAACAAAAAAAATGATAAAAAATTATATGTGCAAAATATTCGTTGCAGCCTTTTTTGGTGGCAAGGAATTGGACATTGAGAGGATGCCCTCAGTTGGGGAATGCCTAAACAAGTTTTGTTTATGACTATGATGGTATATTATTATGCTATAAGAAATGCTGTTAGATAATCTCAGAAAAACCTGTAAAGACTTAAGTGATATTAAACAAAATAGGAAAAATGTTCTCCTAAAGCTCTTCTTCAGAATTAACAAATTTAACATATTAATTTGTTAATCACACTTTCAGAAATTTTACTATCAATTAAACTATTTTTTGCTATTTATATTGCTGTAATCATGATATATGTTGTTTGGCTTAGCTTACTATTTTTTTCATTACTTCATGTAAAGGTTCTGTGATTCTCTATAGCTATAAGGTTCATTCCTTATCATATATATTACATTCTTATCTTGTTTTGTTATTTCTAATTGATATCCATCTACTTTGTTTAGGATCTTTGATGAAATAGTACAGAGAATAGAGTTCTGTTCCTAAAGTTAAGAATATCTAAGTACAAATGGAGTCTGAAATACTTGCTCTGTGACCCTGAGCAAATCACTCATTTGATTAAATTTCTTCATCTGTAATAGAAACTATTTCCCAGTGTTGTTTAAAAAAATCAAATGAAATAATAATTATAAAGCACTTAATACAATAGTTGGCACAAAGTAAATACTTTATTGGTATTACTATCAAAATTGTGTATGTAAATATTTAAAGTATATATATATACATATATATATATAGATAGATAGATAGATAGTTTCTTTATTTTGATCTTCGACTTCTTTAATATATATGCCAAATAGAAAAACCTTTGAAACAAAAGGTAGTCATCATTGTGATAATTATCATCATCAAATCATTTCCCTCAATTCACAAAATGGCCACTGTAGGAAGTTAATAATCTCAATTGGAAGAGAATTATGTAATCTTGTGTTTACTTCATTTAGCAAGGAAATTGGGTTAGGACTAATTGACTCACCTAGGTGCCAGAACTTCAAGGGAGAATAGCTAAGGGTGGGGGAAAGGAGTGAGGAGTAAGACAGATTTACAATCTGGAAGGAAGTTACAAAGATGTGTGGATAGGAGGATATACTGTAATTTTGTTTTAATGTCTTCAGTAGAATAGTGCCATTTAGTTCAGCTTTTAATGTGGCCTTAAATTGCTATTTTATTACCCTTGTTGACATTTTGGAGGCATGAAATTAAGAAATCACATTAAAGACAAACAAAAATAGCAAAATCCCTCAGCCTAGTTAAACAATGCAAGCCTTAGACCCGCATTTGAGTAATGTTCTTACCTTAAAAAACTGAACATGCATATATTTGAAGTTTTTGTTTTCCTAACCAATGCATTAGTTTTTATGAATAATTGCATACTCTTTCACATTCCCAGTCTCTTGGGTTTATGTTGACCTTGAATCAATGCTTTGTAGTTGTTGTGTGTGAAAGAAAGAAGATATTTTTATTGTATTTCCACACCCTTCTAAGGAAACAAGATTCCTCTTGACTCGACTTTGTGCAATCATTCTGCCTTAGAACCAACACATGTCAATATGCTGGCTGCTTTAACCAGCAGTTTTCTGATTCTATATTAAGACAATGATAGTTTTGTCCCTGATCAAAGTCATCCCAGAGTGACATATGAAAAAAAAAAATCCTTTCACTCATCATACTTTGTATTTTCAGTTTCAGTTATATTGGTTACAAAACAGCAATGGAGGTGAGGAATTATTTGCCATCAAACAAAAAGTGGTATCTGATCACCTAGAATATATAAATGTGTTTATTTTTTAAACTTATTTTTAAAACCCCAAACTAGTTTTTTTTTAATGTATAAAAATGAAAGAAAACACACAACCCTAAATTTATTTTCCAGGAGGCAGCAGGAAAAAAAAATCCAGAAAACATGATCTTAATAGATTGGTTTCTGAGGATAACAAGTTGTTTTTTGTTTTTTTTTATCAAATATTCAAGCCCCATAAACATCAAGTTTATGTGTCCCAATATCAGGAAAAAAAATTCCAACAACTGTCACTGGGGATAAAACCTGAGTTTCTGAGGCAGAGTTTTCAAAAGCAAGAATGGAAGATGAAGGACTGTTTTATTTCCCCCAAATTAGGAGAAAATCAAGTATGGAAAATCTGGCTACCACCTTTTTTTTTTTGCTAACAGGGAAAACAAAAGCAGAGAGTTATCTGCTTGAGTCTTGAAGTAGCAAACTAGAACCCAAAATTTCATTTTATTTTGTTATTGCAAGTTGTTTCCTTGAGCTTTTTTCCTTGCTTTTAGTGTGATAGTTTATTTTTTTTTTGGTTTTTATAAACAAAAGCCAAATATTTGGATAATAACTCAATCTATGACTTCATTGTTTTAGGAAACCCAGAAGGAAAGGGACCTCTTTCTATCAATTCCTCCTCTGAAATTTACAATCTTACAGAGATACCCGGAGAAGCTACAGATTAAGTGACTTGCCAAGATCACACAGTTAGCATGTGTTAATGGTGAAAATTGTACCCAGGTTTTCCTGGCTTTGAAGTTGGGGATCTATTCATTAAGCTATGCTTTCCCCCTTTTTTGAATTAAATAGAGTAGTGCATTTGTTTCTTTCAAGTCTCCCCTATCTCCCCCTTTTCAAGGAAAAATTGAATTAGAATGAGTTACCATACTAAGATAAAATATTGTCTAAAGAATATCAGAGTAGTATACAATCTGTACAAGTTAATATGTAGTGATCAAAACTTAGCAGGTCAAAAAAGTGGAGAATCCAACTTTCCATATAAAAAACTAGAAAATTTTGGCAATGAATAAATGTATCAGACCTATAGGTCACTATAGGATTAATAAACAAGAATAGAGTGTGGAACTGGTAAGGCAATTTGCATTGTAATTAGAATACATTCCATTCTCTTCATTTTACTGCATAGTGTAGACTGTCTTTGGATGGAACCAGAACTAGCAATTTTTACTAACAAAACAAGAACCAAAAACCAAAACAAAACAAAACAAAAAAGCCCTGTTTCAGACAACAAGAAAAATTAGTGTTGGGACATGGGAAGAAACGCTGACCTCAGGAAAAAAAAGGCACCATGGTGGGAAGAGACCCTGGAATAACACAATGCTGCTGCTGCTGCTGCTGCTGCTGGGTGAATTCACCATGAGAAGATAGGATTGGCTGGGGAAAAGCTAACTTGTTATACTCATTAACTATGTATGATAAACTCTGTTTTTTCTACTGCTCTGAAGGAATGAAATAATAGATAATTTTTATATAGCACTATGTGCAAGGTACTATACTAAAGGATTCACAAATAGTTCATTCTTTTCTTTCTGACTATATATTTTTTAATTTATTAATACTTTTTATTTGAAAAACATATGATGGGTAATTCCTAAACATTAACCCTTACAAAGCTTTCTATTACAAATTTTTCCCCCCTACTCCCCACCCTTCCCCTAGATGGCAGGATATCCACTACATGATAATTATGTTAGAATACTTAAGAAATCAAATATATGTATAGTTATTGCATCATTTTTTGTGCAGGATAAATCATATCTACAAGAAAGAATAATAAATAGTTCATTCTTACAAGAACACTGGGAGGCAGATGATATAATTAACATCACGTTACAAAAAAGAAAACTGAGGCAAGGAGAGTTCAAGTGACTTGCCCAGTGTCACATAAGTGTCCAAGGCCAAACTTGAAATTCTTGACTCTAGGATTAGCATTCAATTCACCACGTTATCTATCTATTCTACAAGTACTATTATCACTATCTCAATTAAAACGTGTTCCCTAATGTATGCCCCCTGGTTGGCCTCTAAAATGGCTAATATTTATGTAAGATTTTTAGACAGCCAAAGCAACTTGTGTGTGTGTGTGTGTGTGTGAATACAGACATACACACATATAAGCACAAATATGAATTCTAATTTGTTCATCTTTACAGCCTTGTAAAGTAGGTGTTTTATTACTCCCACTTAGAGATGATTCTGAGGCTAAAAAATGTTGTGGCTTCTCCAGAGCCACATAGCTAATAACTTTCTGAGGCAGCCTTCGAACTCAGGTCTTTCTGACTCCAACATCAGTACTTTCTCCATCACACCACTTAAATCTTTCTTTAGTACAATAACTCTTTACCTCCAATCAAAAGACCACAGCCAAAGACTCTAAATAAAGCCCTGGAGAAATTTCACATATTATAGTAAATTCCTTGTAAATGATCTGCTTCTAGTTTCTCACCTTTCGAATCCACCTTTGCCATTAAATCCATCTTTGCCATTACAACCAAAATGTTATTCCTAATTTGTCATTCTGATCACAACACTTTCTTGCTCAAAAAAATAAAAAAAATTACTCCTAAATGATACACAATCTGTTTCACCTGACATTCAAATTGATTCATACTGCAGCTTCAGCATACTTTTCATTCTTATGACATATTTCTCTGTCCTTTGTATAAACTTCATGTTGCTGTCAGTGCAAAGAATCTTATTTTTCCAGTTTTAGTGTAACAGGGGACTAGTCAATAAGTCCACTCCTTAAGAATACTTAACTGGAACCTTGTGAATCTAATCAGGAGTTTTAAATTGAAAAAAAAAAGTAGAGGCTGAAAATATCAAGTCAGAGACCATAAAAAGTAGCAACTATAATAGAGAAAGACCTGAAATCTGATGAAGGCAAAGTCCAAGAAGGTAGACAACACCAAAAATTAAAAACAAAAGCATACTAAAAAGAATGAAAGCAATAACTTCAGATATCTATCTATAGACTCAAAAGGTATGAGTACAATTTTTTTATTCACAGACAAGACTTTTTTATTTTATTCTAATTCTTTAAATAATTGTTTTGCCTACGTAACATATGAGAACAAAAGAGGTACTTAATAGACTCAGAATGACAGCATCCCAGGATTGGGGTGTAGGTTGGTATAGGCCTAAATTGCCAGGCCCAATCAACAATTCTGCTCATGAATCCATATTCCTCAAAATTATTTACAAGCATTTGCTTGAACATCTTTAATACGAATACTATTAAAAAGCTAAAATTAGAGGCCCTAATATGAGGAGATTATAATTATTATAATATAATAAAAACAAAGTATAATATGAGGAATAAAGGAACTG
>JAJPUD010026527.1:0-16414 GCA_023553655.1 Myrmecobius fasciatus
TCCACCTACAATATTTACATCATACCATGAAGGAACTCTTTTATAGCATCCCATCCTATGAATGAATTATAGTTATCTATATAATGGAAGGCAATTGAGAAATAGGCAACTATTTTGGTGGAGTGAAGGCAAAGATTAATTTGAACTCAGGTTCTCCTGACTCTGGAGCTGGTGCTCTATCCATTGTACCACCGAGCTACCAAAGATTAATTGGAGATCTACAAAGATTTCCTTCAAACAATTTTAAATTAATTCCTTAAATTCAATTCTGGAGTGGCAGAAACAACAAAAGATACGGGCAAATCAATTTCTAATGCAGAGCAATTTAGGAGATTGGCAGGAAAATCTGCCTTGAAATCAGACAAGTTTCAGAAGAGTACAGGGGATTCTTTACTAGTACTGGGTGCAGAACTCTATCTCATTTTTCATATTTAATTCTGGGTCTGAATTCCAGAGCTAAGAGGAGTACTAGCTCACTAATGCTTGTTGCTTCAGAGTGTTGGGGCTCTGATTACAGTTCCAGAGCACACAGAACAGAGCCCAAGTTAGGGAAGCAGTGATCACACCTCTCCTTCAGATAATACCACCTTAGAAGGATTTAATATCTAAAGACTCCAAGAATTAGCTGTTAAAACAAAGGCAAAAATAAAAAAAGCCTAAAGCTTATAAAAGTGCTTAGGAACAGAGTCCAATTTTGATGTAAAATTGTAAGTCAAGAAACAAGTTGGAAAACAAAAAACAAAACCAACAAAACCCTGATCAAACAAAATCATATATATATATATGTATATATATATGATTTAACATATATTTTAAAATATTTAACATGTATTTGACTACCCGCGGGTGGGGGGGTGAGGAAAAGGAGGGAAAATTTGAAACAGAAGATTTTGCAAGGGTCAATGTTGAAAAATTAACCATGCATATCTTTTGTAAATAAAAAGCTTTAAAAAAAAAAAGAAAAAGAAAAAAGCTTTAATAAATTTAATTTAAAAAAAAAAGAAGTACAAAAATTCATTGAAGAAAAGAATTTAAGAAAACAAAATTGGTCAAATGGAAGGGATCACCAAAGAAACTAATGTTTCCATGAGAAATCAAGAAACAAGAAAACAAAATTTAAAAAAATGAAAAAAAAAAAAAAGAAGAAACCATGAAATATCTCATTGGAAAAATAACTGACCTGGAAAATGATCAATAAAAGATAATTTAAGAATCACTTGATTATTTGAAAGCTATGATCAAAAAAAGATTTTAGATGTCATATTTGAAGAAATTTTCAAAGAAAGCTGTCCTGATATTTTAGAACTAGAAAGCAAAGTAGAAATGGAAAAAAAAAATATACCAATCACCTCCTAAAAGAGCTTCCAAAATGAGAACCCCAGAAATATTATCATCAATTTCAAAGTTCCCAAGTCAAGGAGAAAATACTGCAAGCAGTTAAAAGGAAACAATTCAAATATTATGGAGGCATAGTCAGGTTAATACAAGAATTAGCAGCTTTTATGTGAAATAATTAGAGGCCTTGGAATGTGAAAAGAATAAACTATCAGAAAAACTGAGCACAATCTTTCAGGGGAAAAAAAAGGATATTCAATGGAATACAATCCTTTCAAGTATTCCTGATAAAAAGGCCAGAACAGAAAGTTAGAAAATCTAACTTTCAAATATAAAACTCATATGTGGGGCATAAAATCCTCAAATTCAAATGAAGAAAAGTAGAAATACTGAATACAGTCTGTTCAGATCATAATGCAATAAAAATTATATTCATTGTAAGGAAATTAAATCAATTAAGAAAATTAAATAATCTAATCCTTAAGTATGAGTGGGAAAAAGAACAAATCATAGAAATAATCAATACTTTCTCTAAAGATTATGACAATAATAAGAACACATATTAAACTTTATGGAATACAGCCAAAGCAATTCTTAGAAGAAAATTTATATCTCTACACACTTACATCAATAAAACAGAGAAAGAAAATGTCAATGAATTAGGCATACAGCTGAAAAAAAAACAAAAAAAACAACCTGAAACTGGACAAATAAGAAATCGCCAGTTAGACACCAAATTGGAAATCTTAAAAATCAAAGTAAGATTAACAAAACTGAAAGTAATAAATCCATTGAACTAATGAATAAAACTGTGCTGGATATAAAAAGAAAAAAATACATACAAAATAGATACACCAGTAGTTATTTTGATTAAAAAAAAAAGAGGAAAATCAAATTATCAGCATCATGAAAAGAGTGAATTCACCACCATTGAAGAGAAAATTAAAGCAATTATTAGAAACTATTTTGCCAACTATATTCCAATAATTCTGACAAATATAAGTAAAATGGATGATTATGTACAAAATATATTCTAAGATTAACAAAAGAAGAAGAGAATGCTTAAAATAACTCCAATTTCAAAGGGAAAAAAACAAGCCATAAATGAAGTTCCTAAGAAAACAGCCCTAGAATCAATCAGATGGATGAACAAAGTAAATTGCACCAAATATTTAAAGAAGAATTATTTTCAATAACATATAAATTATTTGGGAAAACAGTCAAAAAATGAATCCTACCAAATTCCTTTTATGATCTAAATTATGGTCCTGATAAGAAGAGCCAAAACAGAGAAAGAAAACCATAGACCAATTTCCCTAATGAATAATAATGCAAAATTTTAAAATAAAGTGTTAATAAGGAGATTTTGGCAATATATCATCAAGATCATATACTATGCCCAAATGGGATTTATACCAGGGCTGGTTCTAATATAAGGGAAACTATCAGCTTAATTGACAACATATATAACATAACCACCAGAAATCATGTGGTTATCTCAGTATATGCAGAAAAAGCTTTTGGCAAAATATAATACTCATTCTTACTAAAAATACTAGAAAGCATAGGAATCAATGGAGTCATTCTTAAAATAAGTAGAATCTATCTAAACTATCAGGATGCATCATTTAAAATGGGGATAAACTAGAAACCTTCTCAACAGGATCAAGCATGAAGGAAAGATGCTCATTATTATTATTCAATATTGTACTACAAATGCTAGTTACAACAGAGAAAAAAAGGAATGAAAGGAATTAGAATAGTCAATGATGAACAAAGCTAGCAATCTTTACAGATGATATAGTATATTTAGAAAATTCTAGAGAACTAAAAACCTAATTAAAATATTTAAAATTTTAACAGCAAAATTGCAGGATATAAAATAAACCTCCACACATCATTAATATTTCTATAAGCTTATCAACAAAACTCAGCAGAAAGATATAGAAAGAAATTTCATTTAAAATAATATTAGACAATATAAAATACTTGGTAGTCTATCTGCCAAGACAACCCAGGAATTATAAGAACACAATTATAAAACACTTTACACAAATAAGGTCAGATTTAAGCACTTGGAAAAATATTAATTGTTTATGAGAAAGCTGAACCAATACAATAAAAATGATAATTCCATCTAAATTCATTTACTTATTCAGTATCCTACTAGTCAAACTACCAACAATTATTTTATGGAATTAAAAAAAACTAACAAAATTCATTTAGAAGAACAAAAGATCAAGAGGATAAACATTAACAACAATTGAATGAAGATGGCCCAGCAGTGTCAAACATATCTTAAACCATTTTACAAAGTTGTAATTATCTTTTCTTTTCTTTCTTTCTTCTTTTTTTTTTTTTTTTTTTTTTTGGGTGGTATTTGGGGTTAAGTGACTTGCCCAGGGTCACACAGCTAAGAAGTGTTAAGTGTCTGAGGCCAGATTTGAACTCAGGTCCTCCTGACTTCAGGGCTGGTGCTCTATCCACTGTGCCACCTAACTTCCCCCAAAGTTGTAATTATCAAAACAATCTCATCCTGGCTAACAAATAGAATGGTGGATCAATGGAATAGATTAGGTACATAACACATAGTAACAAATGGCCATAGTAATCTATTGTTTGATAAATGTAAAGATCTAAACTTTGGGGATAAAATGCACTATTTGACAAAAATTGCTGGGAAGACTGAAAAGGAATTTGGCAAAAACTAGGTATGGACCAATACTTCATTCCATATTCCAAGATAAGGTCAATACAAATACATTATTTAGACAAGCAAATTGGTGGAACATGGAATATTTTCTTGTAAGATCTATGAATAAGGGAAGAATTTATGACTAACAAGATAGAGAGCATTACAGATTGTAAAATATATAATTTTGATTACATTAAATTAAAAAAATCTGTATAAACAAATCAAATGCATACAAAAATAGAAGGAAAGCAGGAAAATGGGGGAAAATTTTATGAGAAAGTTGTGATAAAGGCTTTGTTTCTCAAATATATAAGAAGAGTTGAATTTATAAGAATGGAAGTAATTTTTCATTTGATAGTTAAAGAATATGAACAGGCAGTTTTCAGAAGAAAAAAATCAAAGCTATCAACAGTCATGGGTCAAAATCTTTTAAGTCATTATGATTAGAGAAATACAATTTTAAAAGAACTCTGAGGTTCTACCTCACACCTATCAGATTGGCTAATAGGACAAAAAAGGGAAACAGCACATGGTAGAAGGGATATGGGAAAACTGGGAAACTAATGCATGTTGGTGGACTTGTGAAACTGATCCAATCATTATGAAGAACAATTTGGAATCATGCACAAAGTGCAACAAAACTGTGTATATCTTTTGCTCCATCAATACTATTACTAGATCTATATCCCTAAAACATTTTTTAAAAGGAAAAGTACATACATATGTACAAAAATATTTGTAGCATTTCTTTTTGTGGTGGCAAAGAAGTGGAAATTGAGGGGATACTCAACCTTTGGGGATTGGCTGACCAAGTTGTAATATAGATTATAATAGAATATTCTTGTGCTACAAGAAATGATGAGCAGGATATTTTCTGAAAAACCTGGAAAGACCTACATTAACTGATACATATGAAATAAGCAGAATCAGGAGAACATTGTCCAAAGTAACAGCCACACTGTACAATGGTGCACTGTGAATGATTAAGTATTCTCATTAATACAAATGTTTATATTATACCATATAAAGACATATAAATAAGGTATACATTTTATAAAAGAAGATAATGTATACTTGAGTATATGAAGACAGATGCAAAAAAATTCTAAGTAATTGGTGCTGAGGCAAACACTAGCAATTTGGGGTTTAGGGCTAAGTCCTCAAGTCAGAAACACATGAGCTGATCTTTAAAGGAAACTAATGATTATAAGTAGAGGTGAGGAGGGAGTGAACCAAAGTATGCCAGAGAAGTTAAGAGACAAGAGGAATTAAAAAAATATTAATTATTAAGAATCACTTTAGTTCACTGATAGTCTGCCATTCAGGTTTTATACAATACAAAATTCCCCAGATATGATAGAGAAACTTTCATAACTCCTACCCCTTTGCTCAATCCTTTTCTTAAACAGACACTCTTAATGAAATTAGATCTTAGGGCGCAGGAACAATTAGCAAAAGCATTAAGAACAATTTAACAATCTAATGAGCTACTACATACATCTACCACCTGGTTTAAAAGTAAATGCAGACTATTCATTTGTTGCATTGCTCTTTTCTTCCCCTACTTTTCCTATTTTATTTGGCAATAAAGCCTACTGAAAGCCATTTGCTAATTGCAGCATTAAGGCAAAATACTGTATTAAAGGGGAAAACTAGGTTAGACTTCCAGTGATTAGCAACTAGAAATCTTTCCAGTATCACTCTGTTGAGCAGGTTAATAGATAGGAAAATTAGCAACTAATTTAAATAATGACTCATTTAACAGATTATTGCTAATTACTTTACTAAGCCATCTGGTGAAAGCTGCCTAGAATCAAAATATACAGTAAAGGCACTGATTTTGTTTGTTAAATGGCTTTGAGAACTTCAATTCTAAGAATGAATCTCATTTGAACATATTTTTCTGAATAGAAACAGAAATTATTGTCAGATTTCTCTACAACTTGATATTAAACTTATTTTTAATAAGGAAAAACATGTTTCAAAATTATGAATTTAATATAAAAGTATAGAAATTAGCCAAGGAGCTTTCTGTTACAAATGTACCATTAGATTTTATATTTAGAATCAACCTATATTAGGGAAAAAATAAAAGTTCAGATAAAATTCTACTTGTTAGCCAATGAGCAAGTTATAGAGATTAAATCACACAATCTTTATTCTCTTAGAAATTACATTCTAGTTAAACTGGTAATAAGTTCTAGAGTCAAAACCTTGTTAGAATTCAGAAAGCAACATTTATAATGCTGGCTACTGTTCAGGGGTTGATGGAGGCTTTTTTATTTTAAGGAACTTATAAAGTGACCATTGAAAATTCAGAACCAGAGATTCTTAACTTGGGAATCTATAAACTTGGATGAAAAAGCCTTCTTTATTTTCATTAACCTCTACTGAATTTATCATTTCTTTTAGTTGTTTAAAAAAATTACTAATTACAATTAATTTATAAATTAAACCTACTTTTTTTTTTTTTTTTTTTTTTTTTTTACTGCTTCACTCTGAATCACTGAAATGAGGCAAACCTAAATTAGTGTCAAATACTGGTCCTGAAAACAGCCTCCATTAAAACTAAACTTCTACAATTCCAAACTTAATGTCCCATATTCACTCTGCAGCACAACATTTGCCATTCTCCATCCAGAAAAATAGAGGCTTCCTCAGAATGTATTGGTGAATATTTAATGATTGGTTGTCTGAGGGAAAAAACAATGTTCATAAGACACACTTTTAAGTTTAATTACTGAGAGAAATTATTATAATATTTCATTAATAACTAATTCTCCTTTTCTCCTATTTCCTTTCAAGTCCAGCTCCTATAAAAGGTCAGTCCATCTCTGAAGGACATGGCTGATTAAACACTCAAGGAACATGCTCTTCAATCTTGGTGGCATATCTACTAGGAGATCTAACTTCTATTTAGAGTATAAACAGAATCCAATCTGGGCAAGTCCTTACCCTGGGGAAAGGAGCATTTGTCCTTGTATCCCTCTATTATATATTAGGGTAACCCAGCTCATGAAGGAAAAAACTAGACAAACAGCTCTGGATGGATTCCTGTGTCCAGATTTCTAGAGAGTGCTAAGTCTCATTGATGAAATCATGTTCTTAGCAGAAAGAGCTGAAGACTTCTAGCCCAACTCCTCATTAAATGTCCACTAATCAGGGCTAATTTTCACTTGTCATGGAGCATATTCTTTCATAAAAGTTTTTAGAAAATGCCTTCAGGGTCTCCCTAAGGGTAGGGTGAGGGAACATGGGAGGCTGTTTTTGACCATCAATTTGCTGATTGTTAATACTCAGCAACTCTAGTTAATACTTAATAATAAATTGATTGTTAATTACTCAGCAACTCTAGTATCTCTAGGGTTTTTTATTCTTCATATTATAGTATTTGTATTAATCTATTAATATTCAGTTTAATTCAGTAGCATGAATATTTTCTTAATCATTTACTTACATCTAGACAATTAACAAACAATAAACAAATCCTTATTTGTAGTCTGCCAATTGCCCAAGTGTAAATGCTCATGCTGAAAATTTAACAACTAGGTCTCTTAGTTATTTTGAGCTAGCTCCAGTACACTCCAGGGCTTTCAAGATTGTTGCAGATCATAGACAGAGATAGAATCTAATCCAAAATTCTCATTTTATAGATGTGACAACTGACAATTAGAGGGATTAAGAGATTTACTGAGATCATAAAGGTAGTAATCATTAGAGGAATGGAGCCCAGGTCCCTTGATTACAGAGTCAGTGTTCCTTACATTGTGCTAAGCTGCCTCCCTACCCTTTCTCTGTCAGTAGTTTTGAGAGTTGGGGTCTAACCTCAACTTCCACTGGGAAACAATTTGAAAGCCTTCTCACTTTAGAAATATAGAGTCTGTACATACTCTGATTTGTGTCATCACAAAAAGCTGGATCTTATGTTTTATTTTTTAATTTCTATATTTGTATGAACAAACATTTATTTTCTCTCCTTCCCACATTTCCCCTTTCCTCCAATTTAAAAAAAAAAAGGGAAAACCCTTCTAACCCTAAGAACAAATCTGCAAAGTCAAGGGAAAAAAACCATTCATTGATTATGTCCTAAAATGTATGTTTTATCTAGCACTGAATTCTATCATCTGTCTGTTAGGAAGTAGGGAGCATTTTTCATCATTGATCTACTAGTATTGTGCTTGTTCACTGCCTCAATTAAAGTTCTTAAGTCTTTCAGAGTTATTTGTCTTTAAAATGTGGTTGCAAGGAAAGGGCTAAGAAGAGGAAACTGAAGGAATCTCTATCAATTGGAGAATGGCTGAGCAAGTTTTTATTTATTTTTATTGACATTCCAGCAGAACATCAGGGAGGATTCAAAATATATAACAATAAATTACTATTTCAAAAAAGAATATATAATAGTAGAACAAATTATATTCATGAGTGTCTATCTTTTCTTTATTTCCTTGTAAGATTGTTCTTTTGTTCTTTACTGGATACTTTTTTTTTTAAACTTAATTCTTTTTTCCCTTTTTCATTCCCCTTACTTCCTCCATGCTGGCTGTAGTTAAACAAGGATATTTTTATGTGGGCTATGAGGGTATCATTTGTGCCAGTCTTCCAAGATTATGCCAAATATAGTAGATACAGTTCTCATCCTAGCATCCTTTTTGCCCATATTCAGTGTTGATAAAACATAAGTCAATTAACTTTTAACAAAGAAGGGTCCTATGGGGAAATGTTCTTTTGGGACACTCACAGAGACATAAATGAAAATTCAGCAAAGAATAATGAGTGGTCAGACAGATAGGAGGAGAACCAGTATAGAGCAGGATCACAGAAACCTGGGGAAAATTGATAGTAAGAACAAACACTATCAAGACTGTGAAAGGGTGCATAAGAGTTAAGGAGAATTAACATTGAAAAAAAGGCTCTTAGATTTGTCAGTCATATCACTGGCAACTGGAGGAAATACTTTCAGCTGAATGATGAATATGGAAGGCAAACTAGACATATATCTAACTTTGTAGGATTAAAATAATGTTAGTATTAGGTTGTTGACTAAAGGTTGTTGACTAAAGGTTAAGTTACTCTTTTCAGTCTTATTAAGTAAGCTTGTCTACCCCTTCCCCTTACTTTTTTTTTCTTGAGCTAGAGGTGAAGCTCAAGTTGATTAATGTAATCTTGGAAGATGGGGGAATGACTTTTAACCACATGTTCCCTTTTAAAGTGAGCTTGATGAGGTGTGAGAAAGTAGCAATTCTTGAGATATCCTAAGGGTACTTGGCCATGGAAGTACCACAAAGGATGCTAACCAATCTGTTGGTCAGTAAACTGTAGAACTCAAAGATGGGAACTACCCCACCCCAATCATTTCTCAATTGTACCTGTAAACCATGATATTAGCATATCAACCTAATCTTTATTTTTCTTTCTTATAAAATTATCTCCTTGATTCTGCTTCTTGGTAGAATTAACCCACTATCAAGCAGCTTAATTTGTTGCTTCTGACTTTTTTGTTAAACTCCCTCTGCTAAACTCCTTTTGGAAATTAGCCTGCTGTCAAGCAATGCAATATATCTTTATCCCTCAACTTGCATATCCCTTAACTGAGTGTGCGAATTCTTT
The DNA here is from genome assembly GCA_023553655.1 of Myrmecobius fasciatus. Classification (NCBI taxonomy): domain Eukaryota; kingdom Metazoa; phylum Chordata; class Mammalia; order Dasyuromorphia; family Myrmecobiidae; genus Myrmecobius; species Myrmecobius fasciatus. The sequence continues at coordinate 9,638 of JAJPUD010026527.1, forward strand.
TGCGAAACCCATGACACCAAACGGGAATCCTAATTTTGTTGGAGTGTCTTTCTTCTCAATATTTTTGGTGTCCAACATGGACCCCCCAAATTTTAAGCCTTCCTTGTTAAAGTAAGTCCCTTTTGCCTATAGCTAAGGAATATCCTAAGCTTTTAGGAAAACTTGATTGAGTTGTCTGAACTCTGTGCTCTGCAAATTTTCCTTGCCCTGCAAATTTTCCTTGACAGGAATGCCTGACTGGGAATCTCTTGCCATTTCTCTGCAAAGTTCCTTTTCTACTAAGGAAACTTTACCACTTTTTTCACCCTCCATGGGATGCCAGCAGAAGTGAGGGGGCTATAGGTCTAGGAGTTTTAGGGCTCGTGGTAAAGATGGGACAGTTCACCTCTATCACTATATCTACTGGTGGGCAATTGAAAGCAGAAGCCCAAGAGTCTCTTCTGGGACCATCCCTTTATGAAGATCTGAATCCTTTGTCCAGCAATATTTCTTCAACTCAGTACTCTTCCTGTAAACCCTCACCTCTTAAGTTGGGGTTTGAAACCTCCTGTTCCCACACCTCAGTCCCTCCTATTCTAGGAATACACTCCCTTTTTCTTTCTGTAAGAATCCTGATTCATCCACCCCTTCTAAACTCTGCCCATTGAGAGAAGTAGCAGACTCTCAAGATGGAACACTTAGTGTGCATGTGTCTTTTTCAATGTCAGATCTTTCCCAGATTAAGGAAAACCTGACCATTTCTCTGAGGATCTCACTAGAGATATTGAGGACTTTAAAACCCTCTCCCTCCAATTTTATCTGACCTGGGGAGATGTTAATACCATTCTCTCCTCTTACTGTACCATAAAGGAGAAAAAGAGAATGTGGGATATAACCCAGAAGTTTGGGGATGATATAACTAAGTCTTCCTCTAATAGGTAGACACCCCCCAGAGCTATTACTTTCTCAATCACAGACCCTGTATGGAATTATCAGAAAGGAAGGAGAGACAGAGAAAGAATGGATCATTTTTTAATCTGCATCATTGAAGATATGAAGAAAAGAATGAAGCAGGTTAATTCAAATTCTTTTGAAATATCTCACAACACTGTCTGTGACTCCAAAGTATTGGGGTCCCTTTCCCAACCTCAATGGAGCTAGCTACCTGAACTCAATGCCTTGTCCTCTGGTCTCCTCAGGACCAGGGTGACAATGCCTAGGATTTGGCCTACATTCCCCTTGTTCCATCACTATAACTGAATCCAGGGTAATTGTGGATGTGCCAGGTAAGTCCATCGAATTTCTCTTCCATTTTGTGGGAGCTCTTTTTCTGTCCTGCCCTGGTACTCTACTTCTACCCTCTCCTCCCCTTTTAAGGGAACTGAAGGGAACTGTTTTGATTCCTTCCCTCAGCCTGGTCAGTTTGGTGACCTTTTATTCAAACACTTTCCTATCTTCTCCTCCAGTCCTGCTCCCTTGTTGGGCATGTCTTAATGGTGAAACTGGAGACCCAAGTTTCTCTTCTCAAATCTTCCTGTGTGTTTGAATAGGCACTGGCTCAAGATTTAAGGAACCTGCAGCTGCTTAATAGCAGTCTCATTATCTACAGCCCAACCTGAGAGGCTTCTCTGGCTGCTGTTATAAAAACCCTTAACTTTCTAGGCTCCCAAGGTATAAAGTTTCTTTGTCTAAGGCTCACATTGTCTCTCAATCTGTTAAGTATTTGGGCCATGAATTGGATCCCACTTCCTGTTCACTTACAGAGGAGAAGAAGCTGGAAATTGTGTTACTCCCAGAACCTGCCTCAAAGAAACAGCTGAATACTTTCCTGGGCATAGCTGATTTTGTTGAACCTGGATACCTGACTTTGAGATTATTGTCAAGTCTCTCTCCGATTCTATTCAAGGCCCTGACAAATCTCCCCTGGACTGAGGTCCTCATCAGACCAAGGTTTTTAAGATCCTAAAAGCTAAACTGACCTTTGATCCAGCATTAGCCCTGCCAAATTTAGAAAGGTCATTTACTCCATATATTGATGAACGGTAGGGCCAAGCCCTAGAGGGGCCCTAGAAGTCTTGATTCAGTTCCTGGGACCCGATCCCACACCTGTGGCTTATTTCTCTTTTTTTAAATTTTTTTTATTAATACTTTTTATTTGCAAAACATATGTATGGGCAATTCTTCAACATTAACCCTTACAAAGTTTTCTGTTACAAATTTTCCCCCCTTCTCCCCACCCCTCCCCTAGATGGCAGGAAATCCACTACATGTTAATTATGTTAAAATACTTGATAAATTGAATATATGTATACTTATTTCCACACATCATTTTTGTGCAGGAGAAATCGTATCTACAAGAAAGAATAATCAGATAAAGGAAATACAATGCAAGCAAACATCAATAGAAAGCATGAAAATGATATGTTGTGGTCCACATTTCATATCCCTCTCTCTGGGTGTATATGGCTTTCTTCACTGAACAATTGGAACTGGTTTGAAACATCTCATTGTTGAAGAGAGCCATGTCCATCAGGATTGATCATCATGTAATACTGTTGTTGCCGTGAATAATGATCTCCTGGTTCTGCTCACTTCACTCAGCATCAGTTCATGCAAGTCTCTCCAGTCCTCTCTGAAATCCTCCTGTTGGTCGTTTCTTACAGAACAATAATATTCCATAACATTCATATACCACAATTTATTCAGCCACTCTCCAATTGATGGGCATCCATTTAGTTTCCAGTTTCTAGCTGTGGCTTATTTCTCAAAGAAGCTTGACTCAGTATCATTTGTGTAGCCTTCCTGTCTTGGAGTAACGGCTGCCACAGCCTTTCTAATTCAAGAAGCCTCAGAGATCATCCTAGGCCAGCCACTGAAGGTTCTAATCCCCCATTGGGTTTAGAGCATTTTGGAAGCCAAAGGTCATGAGTGGCTTGCTAGTGGGAGGCTTACCAGATATCAGATTCTCTTGTTAGATACCCTGGACTTGACTCTCTGGGTGTGCCATACTCTCAGCCCTGCCACTGTACTCTCTGACAGCACTGTCAGGTGACATTATTTTTTAGAAAGCTTGGGGTCTGTTTAAAGCCAGAGAAGCCAGGGCTGTGGTAGTTTGCCCTGGGGCAATTCTGCTAACTAACTTCTGGTTCTGGGCCAGTGGGCCTGGACTTTGCCCAATTTACTCCTTATGTAAGGGAGATCTTCCAGAACACCTGCCCCCAATCAGGGCATAGTGTCCCCAGTGCCTCAGAAACACTCGGGGTGTGTTTGGAGTTTCTGCCACATTGAGCTGAGTCTCACCCAGTTCTCTGCCCTCGGTTCTGGAGCTGCACCGAGCAAACTGCTTACCCCGCTGCCCGACTGAAACAGACCTGCTATGAAGTTCTTCAGAGGTAACTGCAAGCAGTGTTTCATAGTCCAAATATCTCTGACCTCGTTGACTTAAAGATCAGTTCAGAGGCTTATTTTATTGTTGATTTGAGAGAAGGTCAGAGGAGGATGCAGAAAGTCACGTCTTCACTCCGACATCTTCTCAGGTGACATTATTCACAATTGAGAGGATGTTTTAGATTCTATCTACTCCAGTCGACCTTATTTGAGGGATATTCTTCTAGACAACCTAGATGGTGAATGGTTTACTGATGCATCCAATTTTCTTGAAAATGGAGAAAGGAAGTCAAGTTATTCTGTGGTAAGTCTCTATAGGACTTTGGAGGCTAAGCCCCTCTCCCTATTCCCCCCTTCCCAGAGGGCTAAACTCATTGCCCTCACCAGAGCTTTAGAATTGGGGAAAGCAGAGGGGACATATGGGTATTCCAAATATGCCTTTCATGTCTTGTATGTTCATGAGGCTATATGGAAAGAAAGGGGATTTTTGAAAAGTAATATTCCCCCATTAAGTATGCAGGGGAAATTCTACAAAAGCTACAAGCTGTCTATGGACCCAGAGAAGTTTTTGTTATGTTTTGTAAAGGACACCAGAAGGGGGATTCATTTTAAGCTAAGGGAAATAGGCTTGCAGATTCAGCTGCCCATGTTCTGCCCTGATGGTACCTTTGATTCCCCAACTCTCTGACTCCTACACTCCCTCATATAGCTCCCAGAAATAGGCCCTTGCTAAAAAAAAAAGGGGATACAGGATACAGCCTTTCTCTTTCTGGGTGGTTTTAAAAACCCTCAGGCCAACTTCTAATTCCAGCCAATAGAAATTTCTTTTTGGCTTATACCAAGCTACTCATTTGGGAAAAAAAAAATAGAAAAAAAGAAAAAGAAACTGTTCTCCAATTCTTTGGGAAACCTATTTTCACAGGTCAAAAATTTAGACAGGTCTGCTTCATCCCAGCTTTCTTTTTTATTGTTGGCTTTGTGTGGGATAAAAATGTGACTCCCGATTCAAAATCATTACTCAGAGATCTCTCAAAGTGAAGATTAGAAGTTTATTTGAATTTCGAGAAATTTTGGACAGTCATTCCTCTCCGGGACAGTCAAGGAAAAGAAGGAGGCCAGCCCTTTTCTTACCTGAACACATACTTATAGAGAGAGAAAGGGAGGCCCACTGCCAGGACCTGCCAATCTCCAGAACAAAGCACTTCTCGCCCACTCAAGGCCCTCAGATATCAAGCAGATTTTTGCAAATAGGTAAATAGCAAAAAGGTTCCAGTCAGACTGGTCTGCCTTTGATATTCTAAAAAGCCACAATTTATCTCTTCCTGCAATAGGATTCCCAATGAAAAACCACACCAAACTCTCACAATCATTATTCTGAGAAGTCCTCAGTTTCCCATCTCACTCAGTTTTATCCTCTAAGATAATTGTTTTCTTTCCTACTACTAGTGAGCTTTGTATCTTCCAAATACAAAGCCATGAATTTCTCAACCTGAATAAATCCAGCCACCTAATCCTAAAACTCAACACCCTCTGGAGGCTGCTGCCACCATCAAGTCTCCCCTCCTCAATCTGGATTCAGCGAGGCAGGGCCAGCTCTACACCTCTTGTCAGCTTGAAGCAGCTCCATAAGTTAACCTCCTCCCTTTGCCCCAAAAGAATTTGGGTTTTGATTGCTTGAGGGGGGAATGATGAGGTGTGAGAAAGTGGCAAGGCCTGAGAAATCCTAAGGCTAGCCAGCTTTGGGAATGGTACAAACAATGCTGGCTACCTGGGAAAGCCTAAAGCTACCTAGCCTTTGGAATACCACAAACAATACTGGCCAATCTGTTGGTCAGTAAACTGGAGAACTCAATGATGGGAGCTACCCCACCTCTAACATTCCTCAATTGTACCTTTTTTTTTTTTTTTAGTATATCAACCCAATCTTTGTTTCTCTTTCCTACAAAATTATTTCCTTGATTCTGCTTCTTTTCTAGATTCCCCTGGAATTAGTCCGTTGTCAAACAGCATAATTTCTTCTTGCTTCTGCCTATTTGCTAAATTCCCTTTGCTAAACTCCTTTTGAATTTTAGCCTGCTGTCAAGAACCATAATAAATCTTTGCTCCTTAACTTGGAGACAAACTGAGTGTTCGAATTCTTTTGCCAAACCCATGACACCAACCAGGGGGGATCCTACTCTTGTTGGGGTGTCTTTCTCCTTAATAAGCTTTCTGGTTACAAAAGGCATTAGCTACAGGGCAAGGACTTCTGGATAATCTTCTTTTAACAAATTTCGGTTAAGAAAGCCTGGGACATGCTAACTAGTCAGATGACATGTTTTATGCAATTAAATTTTTCTTCAAAATAAATTTCTTATTTTTTAATTCCTCTTTTCTGTTATAAAAATAAACTCTGTAAATCACTTATTTGTCACTAATTAATTACTGAGGAATTAGTTGACTTGTTTTACTGGTAATGTGCTAGCCATAGTATTAAACTATTGAATATTTGCTTGATAACTTTGTACATCACTTTTTTTTTTCTTTCAGACAATTTTAACAAAGGAGAAAGACCTTTTCATTGTGTTAGACAGGAGTAGATGAGGAGACAGTGGCAGAAGGCATTTTGATTAAGTAAGATAAGGAGGAAAGAAGAAGAGGGAGCTTTCTGGGATTCACTTCAATTTTTTCAGTATTATCAATAGATGAAGCAAGGTTTTCAACTGAGAGGAAAAGAGGTAGAAGAAACTATAGGAGATTTGAAAAGAGATAAAAATGTTTAGAAAAGCCATTGTGGAGAGTGGTAGTGAATTAATTGTTATCATTCAAGTTCAGTTGTGTCTGATTCTTTATGACCTCATGAATTATACTGATCATGGGATTTTCTTAGCAAAGATACCAGAGAGGTTTGTTGTTTCCTTTTCCAATAGATTAAGGCAAATGCAGATTAAATGACTTGTCCAGAGTCACACTAGTGACTTGCTAGTCACTAGTATATGAACCTGAATTTGAACTAAATCTTTCTGACTCCATCCACTGAATCACCTAGTTGCCCTAGTGAATTAATTAGAGATAAAAGAATTAGTTTCCCATAGTGAGGGACTACTTGAGATTATATAACATTATTTTGTAGTGGTCCCAGTCAACATAATTTCATGATTTTTGTCTAGCTTCATGCAACTGTATTTGAGTAGCACTGAAGAAAGTAGACAGTAGAAGTAATTCAACACTGAGGCTCCAAGGTTGGTGATTAGGATAAGGGACTTGAAAGAACAATTCCATGCATAGATGAATATAGCTAGTATAAGGGTGATGGCCTAAGGTGTCAACTGGGAGGGTGGAAGTCATATATCCACAGGGGTGTGTCATATCCTTTATCTCATCATCTATCTCCAATATCAAAGCTTCTTGTGTTTTTTGATTAAAACTTTC
>JAJPUD010026528.1:549-16412 GCA_023553655.1 Myrmecobius fasciatus
AAGATTTTTCTTGCACAACAATGACAAGTTTGGAAATATGTATACATATATTCGATTTGCCAATATTTTAACATAATTAACATGTAGTGGATATCCTGCCATCTAGGGGAGGGGTGGGGAGTAGGGGGAAAATTTGTAACGGAAAGCTATGTAAGGGTTATTGTTGAAGAATTACCCACACATATGTTATGCAAATAAAATAAAATAAATAAATAAATTTAAAAAAAAATGGATAGATGGACTTAAAGGGCAGTTTTTTACCACCTTAAATTTTGAGGCTGTGTGTGTTTAAATTGGAATTCTGATTCTGAAATTGTATGAGATAATTACTATTATGCATGCTAAAATTGTGAACTTGTTTATTCTGGTATAAGATCTTAGAAACCTGGGTGTAAATATTGAAGTATTACTACTGGAAATTTAAATCTATAAACTATATTTGATTTGATTGTAAGCAAAAACTGAGTCACATGTTTGTATTTCCTAACTGGATAAAATGTGTTTAGGGTGCTATGTTGCTTTCTAAATTGTATATTGTTCAATTGTGCAATGTTATGAGCTATGTTTTAAAATTCCGTTAGGCTCATTGGACATGTGCCCACTTTGTTTTGCAAAGTTTTCACTCAAAATTATTTAGTTATCATCTATATTCTGAATTTTAGAATTGTTTCTTTAACAAAAAAACCAAACCAATTAGCTGAATCTTCTCAGTATATATTAACTGAGTTTATGAGTGCTTTATGAGATCGTAATACTGGGATAAATTATTCTCTTGATTATTTGATATAGTGAAGACTTTATCTAGATGGATTTTATTCTTGGATCTATTAGCTCATTCTTTCCAGTAGCTAGCAAGCTCATAAGCCTTAAGAAATGAGTGTGGTATAGAATGTGAAATTCCCATACAAGAAAAAAAATACAGGTGTGATCTGAAATTTAGGATTGAAAACTATATTGTAGTTTTACTTTAGATCAGTTGATATAATTATAAATGAAGTTATATAATTATAAATATAGTCCACCCTTCTCTTACTAGGTATGGCTGCTCCTAGCCTGGCCTGAGCTCTTCCCCTGATTATTGGGGGGAGGTGGAAAGAATCCCATTTGTGCTCAGCTGGTCTCGACTGGTGAGATGAAATTTCCTTATATTTAAAGATTTCCACATCAGGACAGCTGCTCATTCCTCAATCCATTATGTGGAAGCCTTCCACCAAGCCACCCACCTGGGACAAAGGGTCTTTGGAACACTTTTAAAACCCTTCTTCAGCTTATGTTTACAAGGAGTTAATAACCGAATATTAATTTTTTATTTTTCAAGTTTAAGAGCAAAATCATTTCTGTAATACTAAAGATTACTTAGACAAGATGCGGTATCAAGGTTTTACTGCTTAGTAATGCAAAGTACTTCTAAGAGAAGTTTGTTAGGTTTCTGGTTAACTGAAAATTCTCTGAAAACGGTTATTTCAAAACCCATTTAACCAATTATCTGACATTTATTAAGTGCATCGTGGTCTCATTGTTTACTGCCTTCCACCATATCAGCCCTGAGATAGATAGTTTTAGGCACTTGTAATGATTTGTAAGCTTTTTTTATTTTTAGATCTAAAGCCTCTGATTCAGGGTTGGGCTATTTGAGAAAAAAATTGGAGGGGGGACTATAATTAATATTATTTCTTGAGTTTCAATCCAGGTATGTATGAGGACTAATACATCAGAAAATCTACCATCCCAGAGAAATGGCACAGAATTTCAGAAAGTGGAGGTTTGTTCATGTGGGTAAAGGATGGCTTTTGGGGCTCTACTTGAGGTCAGACCTTCTAACTTGATCCCCCCCAATTGTGTTCCTTTCTATAGGAATTATTCCCACCAGAATTTGACCAACTTCAGGGATCTGACTCAGAATTCACTGGATAACTCACTTCAGTCACCTCCTGGTCCACCCCTCCAAATCAGCTTGTACGTCCATTCTCAGCAGGAAGTAGAGATCATCCCCTCATATCCCAAAGGATTTGGGGGCCCATTTATTTAGAGGGAAAGGATTGTTGGGGTGAATAGACCCCCACAAAAAGCTACCCAGTGTCTGAGTGGGCTCCCCAGTAAGGTGCAAACTGACTGCTGGTTTATGCTACTGTGCCCTGGTAACTAACTTTGTACCCCTATATTACCACACTTTGGGTTCAGTTCATCACTCCAACCCCACAGACCACTGTATTTCACTCCCAGTTTTTGGACACTACTAAACAAGTAAGCCAGGATTTGGCCCCTAAAATTTCAGCATTGGTCTGATAGATCCCTTTCAAAAGATTTCTTTAACAAATTAAAAGAGTGGAGAATGATGAGGTCCTGCATGGTGTTTCGGGCTAAGAGAAACTAAAGAATTGAGGCAGAGGGCTCTGTTGGAGATCAGTTTAGCCCCCCACCTTTGGGTGGTCCAGTCTGGGAACCAGGTCACATTGGGTTCCTGGAAGGTCTTGAACAGTCTCATCCTTCCATGTCCTGCCAGAAATCCCAGTCATGTCCCTCAGGATAAATTTTCCCTATAAAATATACTTAGGGGAATTCAAATCTGGCCTCAGACACTTAACACTTCCTAGCTGTGTGACCTTGGGCAAGTCACTTAACCCCAATTGCTTCAGCAAAAAAAAAAAATCTACTTATGCCATCCCGTGGCTGCTGCCCTCCTTTGGGTCAGTCCCCCATGACACTCTGCCTCGTAGGGTTTTTCTCCTTACCCCCAATGCCATGTAGTAGCTCCCCTAACTCTACTATGCTTCCCACCCCCACTTCTCTTCCTTACAGCTAGCTCTTTCAGGGTGCTAAGTCTCTCCAGGATTTAGCCTGACATCTATGGACATGTCCCAACCACATGGGGGGCTCCCTTTCTACAGTGAATTCCACTGAGGAACTTGTCTCTCACATCTCTCCCACTCTAGTTCATATTTACCTGGTGTCTATTGTATCCCTTCACTTTGTCTCTAACCCCTTCCCTTAAATAAATCTACCTTCTGCCGACGAGAATGGCCATTGTGAATCCTTCACGTGACTGCACCCCGACTTTGGGTGCCAAACCCACACCAGAGATCACATCATTGTGACATTTACTTCTTGTGGATCATGTACATACTCAGAGCTGCATACGGTGTCCTCCCCACTGGACTTTGAGCAGTAGTTCCCGTTAATCTTTGTTATCTCCAGTGCCTGACATACAGCAGGCATTTAATAAATGCTTGTTGCTTTACTGAGGGATTAATTAAACAAGGAGGAGGCAAGGTCCAGTAGAAAGTAGCTGAGTCTGTGGTCAGAGAAGCTGGTTTAGAAACTCAGCTGTGCCATTTGCTGCCGGTATGATCTTGTATGAGTCACTTTTCTTTGGACCTCAGTTTCCTTATCTGTAAAATCAGGGGTTTGGATTAGATGGTCCTTTCTGACTCTGATTCTAATTCTATGAGACTGGTCACAGAGTTAGCTATTAGGTATTATTAACCCCATTTTATAATTGGGGAAACTGAGGAGGAGAGATTTGGATCTCGGTCTCCTGTCCCCAGATTCATGGGTCCTTCTAAGATATTATAGAACTTGGGAATCAGGATTTGGGGCTGGGATGGACTTTGGGGCTTACCTATTCCAACTTCATTTGAGATGGGGAAACTGAGGTCTGAAAAAGGGAAGTGGCTTACCAAAGTGCCCCAGACAGTAAAGTTTCAAGCTGGGCTTCTTCTCCAAATTCTGTTTTGTTTTGTTTTTTTCCTCTTGTTATTTTGTCCTGCGGTTAAAAAAAAATTACAACAGGGTTTAAAGTGGGGGGAAATTAAGTTGTCAGTTCTCTGGGCAATGCTTAACAGTTTCAATTTGTGACTAATAGGGAGAAAATTGTGGCTTTGGAAGACGCAATTTCATACATTTGCAGGAAATCATTTTTACTGAGTATGATTTGCCTTTTCTTGATACCAGCTGTTTCTGGTCTCAGGGGACAATCCTTGATGCTGTCCCATTAGTCCAGGAGGGTCTCTGGCTGAAGGGACAGGTAACTGTTCTGTAATCCAACAAAGCATTGAACTTGGACTTGGGAGATCCAAGCATGAGTTCTGGGTCTGTGTGACTTGCTAGTTGTGTGACCCTAAGCAAAATGACTTTTCCTCTCCAAGACTCAATTCTTAATCTGTAAAATGGGTATAATGATACCCATGAGTAGTGACTCACTTCAAAGGCTTGTTGTGAGGGATTCACATTGCAAATTGTAGAGTAATGGAAATGTGAACTATAAATATCAGCCCACCATATATTGTCTATTAGGGTGGGGATTTTCTGGTTTTTCAATCTTACTTCAATCTAGGAGAGGCAGTATAATTTTTTTTAATTTTATTTTATTTGCATAACATATGTGTGGGTAATTCTTCAACAATAACCCTTACATAGCTTTCCGTTACAAATTTTCCCCCCAACTCCCCACCCCTCCCCTAGATGGCAGGATATCCACTACATGTTAATTATGTTAAAATATTGGCAAATCGAATATATGTATACATATTTCCAAACTTATCATTGTTGTGCAAGAAAAATCTTATCTACGCAAACGATATATCAGATAAAGGAAACACAATGTAAGCAAACATCAATCAAGGAGTATGAGAATGTTATGTTGTAGTCCACATTTCGCATCCCTCTCTCTGGGTGTATATGGCTTTCTTCAGTGAACAATTGGAGGTGGTTTGAAACATATCATTGTTGAAGAGAGCCATGTCCATCAGAATTAATTGTCATATAGTACTGTTGTTGCCGTGTATAATGATCTCCTGGTTCGAGGCAGTATAATTTAATGTAGAAAGACCCAGCCTTATCTCCTGGCTAGTGGCCATAGGAGGATACCTAAGTGGGGAGGGCACCCTCTCCAAAAGCTGATGAGATGCATTAAGCAACAGACTTCCTTGATGTGACGGGGCTAGTGGAACTCATTTTTCATGGGGTTTTCTTCCATTAGCTTCCCTAAAATTAAGACTGTTGAAATGTCTCTGGGTCTTCTTTTGGTTAATAATAACATAGTAAGTGTCTAATAAATGCTAATAAACATTTATTAGGTCCTTACTATGTACCGAACATTATGCTAAGTGCTAGGAATACAAATATAAAGCAAAAGCAAAAAAGTCCCTGCCCTGAAGGAGCTAATGAAGGAAGCAATGTTTGAATATGTACATACGTGATACAGGTGTAGTAGGAGGAAGGTGGCTTTAGAAGGGAAGGTCAAGAGCTGGGAGCACTAGGAAGGGCTCTTACAAAAGGCAGGATTTGATCTGATTCTGAAAAAAGCCAAGAGAACCAAAAAGCCCAGCGAAGAAGGAGAGCATCCCCAGCTCAGGGGCTGGCCAGTCCAAAGGCACACATGTGGACAAGCTTTGCTGTGTGGGAGGACTATCCAGGGGCTTGTACCTGAGAGAGTGTGGTAGGGGAGGACTGGAAGTGAAGACTGGAAGGAAAGGGGCAAGTTGTAAAGACCCTTGGATGTGAACAGAGGACTTGATATTTTGATCCGGGAGGTAATCAAATGAGATAATCCTTGAAAAGTGTACAGTGTCTGCTATATAAATGTTAGCTTTGATGATGATAATGAGTAGGGAGCTATTAGAGTGCTAGGTATACGTGTGTGTGTGTGTGTGTGTGTGTGTGTGAGAGAGAGAGAGAGAGAGAGAGAGAGAGAGAGAGAGAAAGAGAGACACAGAAAGACAGAGACAGAGAAGAGAGAGACAGAGACAGAAGCAGATAAGAGAGACAGAGAAGAGAGAGTGTGAAAAAGAAAGACAGAGAAAGAGAGACAGAGACAGAGAGAGAGTGTGAAAAAGAGAGACAGAGACAGAGAGAAAGAGACAGAGATAGAGACAGAGAAGAAAGAAACAGAGAGACAAAGACAGAAGCAGAGAAGAGAGAGAGAGAAGAGAGAGTGTGAAAAAGAGAGGCAGACTCAAACCAGTTCCAATTGTTCACTGAAGAAAACCATATACACTCAGAGAGAGGATATTAAATATGGACCACAATGTAGCATTTTCATGCTCTCTATTGAGGTTTGCTTGCATTGTGTTGCTTTTCTCTGATTTTCTTTTTTTCTCGTAGATAGCATTTTTCTTGCATAACTTGTCAAGTATTTCAACATTATTAACATGTCGTGGACTTCCTGCCATCTGGAGGGGAGGGGACTGGGGGTAAAATTTGTAATGGAAAGCTTTGTAAAGATCAATGCTGGGAAACTACCCATACATATGTTATACAAATAAAAAGCTTTAATAAAAAAAAAAGAAAGAAAGAAAAAGAGAGACAGAGAAAGAAAGACAGAGACAGAGAGTGAAAAAGAGAGACAGAGACAGAGAAAGAAACAGAGACAGACAGAGAGACAAGAAAAAGAATGAAAAAGAGAGAGACAGAGAGAGACACCCACACACAGAGAGACAGAAACACAGAGAGACAGACAGAGACAGGGAGAGAGAGAAGCACAGACAGAGAGGGAGATGACTGATTATGATGTCATTCTTTATTTAAAAAAATGAAATATGTAAGTTGAAGAATGTAGAATGGTACAATCCAACTTGTATTTTATTTTTTAAATAAAATTTAATTGATTTCTTGTTTTGTAACATCAACACATTTCTCCTCCCCACCCTTTTACTTCTCTTCCACTACCAAAGAGCCTTTTCTTATAATATTTTTTAAAGATAAAGGAGAAAATCAATAAAACCAATTGATATACTAAAAAGGAAACTGATATCATAATCAGTAAAACCAAATGACACACCAAAAAGAAAAATCTGACATCATTTGCAATGTTCTACATCCACAACCCTCCAGCTCTGCAAAGGAAGTGAGAAAGGGGTTTTTTCTTGGTTGGAAAGGTTATTTTCTTGGTAAAATAAAAGGCCAAGTCTTCTACTGAGAGGGAATGAGTAGGGAGGGACTCAAGGGTCAGAGGAGAATGTTTATAAGAGCCACTGTGGAGAATGGAAGAGAGAATCAATCAGAGAAGCATAAAAGGATTGCCATGCAGCAGAAAGGGCCCAGTTGAGATTGTATTATATAAATCTAAACTCGTCTGGCACCATTTCATGACTTTCTCCCATTGCCAAGAGTAGGACTAAACCAAGGATAAGATATAACCAAGATGTAGGATTTGGAGAAAAAGGAGTCGAGTGAATGGGATGGAATATGATAAAATTGATCATTGTTGTAAAGGTAAGAAAGTGATACCAGACAAGGAATGACTCCACATCATGGCAAGAAATAAAATGAATAAAAAAGCTAAATTACCACCTCCATCCTTAGAGATCCATGACTGCATAGACATGGGAGATATTCCCAATGGGACTCCCCCAAACCCTTCAGGTTCCTAAAGGTAGCCTTGTCTTTCCCACATTAGGACTCAAAAGCCATGGAACATGCACCCTCAGAGGCCTTCTAATTCAACCTTTCTCATTTTGACAAATGAGAAAACTGAGCCACATAAATCTAAAGGGCCATACCCAAAGTTATACAGTTAGTTGTGTCACTCGGCTTGCCTGGTCAATCTATTATCAAGTTTGGTGTAAAAATCTAGATTCTCATTATCCACAATAGGAAGTTACAACAGTGCTAAAAAGGCAACTAGAAAATGCAGCGGCCAAAACTCTGGGACTGAGTTCAAATCTGACCTCATTGGGCAAGTCACTTAACCTCTGTTTGCCTCAGTTTCCTTACATGTAAAATGGGAATAATAACAGTACTACCTTTCAGAGTCATTGTGAGGGTAAAATGAGGTATTTGTAAAGTGAATTACAAACCTTAAACCACTAAGTAAATGCTATTTATTGTTATTATTATTATCATTATCATTGACTCAGAACACCAGTGATCTTCACCATTAGCCAGAGATTACTTGGGAACTGATGTTGAGGAAGGAAGAAGGCAGTCAAGAATACTGGTTGTTTTAACCTAAGCATCATTAAATTTGGGAGATAAGTCAAACATGGAAGATCCATTTACCCAATCACCTTCTGTTCATGAGCAGTCACAGCTAGGGTCTCTTGGCCCCAGAAATCAAAAGTTCACTCTTGGCAGCCACACTGACTACATATATTTGGGAAGGAGAGGGTTAAGTCATGGAGTGACCAATGGAAATTGAATTTAGGGAGTACTAAATACACCAATTTGACTAGAATGTAATCTGTGTGATGGGCTGTATTGTGAAACATCTGGAAAAGGGGATGGGATCCAGACTGGGGAGTTTTAAATGACAGACGATGACAAGAAGACTCCACTGGTTACCCCTGATTATATATGAAAACCCTTACAAGCCCAAGATATAACCCAAGGGGCAGCTAAGGGCTAAGACTAGCACTGGTCCTTATGATAACAGCCAGGAGTGATTCTATATTCCTTAAGTAACTAAGGGGGGCACAAATGATTAATAGTCATCACCCCTGTGTCCTGCTCAGGTAGAGCCCAGACCTCTGAGACACTGACTCAGTCACTCATCTCCCCAAGGGTGATAATCAAATACATCACGGAGGACAAAGGAAATGTGTGTGGTCTGATGGAGATCCACTCTTTGTCCAATACCCATGGATGCCCTCCAATTTGAGCCTCTTTCTCTTGCTACTCCCTCTCTCTCTCTCTCTCTGTGATCTCATCAGCTCTTATGAACTCAGCTATCATCTACTGAATAATTCCACCTAAATGCCCCACAGATCTCTCAACCCAACATGTCCCAAACTGAGCTTTCTTTCCCCTTCAAACTTTCTGCCCCGCCCCTGAATTTTCCTTTTTCTCTTGAAGATACCATCATCCTTCCAGTCCAGTCATTCAGGTTTGGGGCATTGAATTCATTCTTGATTCTTTCTCACTCTTCCTAATTAGTCTCTCTACTTCCAGTTTCTTCTCTCCCTAATGCATCCACAATATAAATGCCCCATTGATATTCCTAAGACACAGGGATGACCATGTCACTCCTTTTCTCTGGTAGCTCCCTATTGATTCAAGGATGAGTTATAAAGTTCTAGTTATTTAAAACTCCCCACAGTCTGGATCCCATCTACCCTTCCAGATATTTCATATTACAGCCCATCACACATTACCTGCTAACCAAATTGGAATACTTACTACTCCCCAAATTTGACTTTCCATTGGTCACTTCCACATCTTCAAAAAGGCTGTTTCCCAAATCTGGAATTCATAATCTTGTCTCCCATGCCTCTTAGAGTCCTTGGCTTCTTTCAAGATCCATTTCAGAAACTATCTTTGGCAAAAACAAAAACAAAAACAAAAACAAAAAACTTATTGCTAGTGTCCTCTCCCTCCATAAGTGATCTTTCATTCAATTCATCTAGCATTTATTAAACACCTACAGTGTGCAAAGCATTGCTAAGATCATGTATTTACCTATCTTTGCTAATGTTGTATCTCTGGTAGAATGTAAGTTCCTCAAGGACAGAGACTTATTTTTCTTTTTCACATAATGGGAGCTTAATAAATGCTAAAACTTGAACTTGAATGGCAAAAAACCTTATTGCTAGTGTCCTTTCCCTGCAGAAGTGATCTTTCATTCATCAAGCGTTTATTAAACACCTAATGGTGTTTCTGGTAAAACGTAAGCTCCTCAAGGACAGAGACTTATTTTTCTTTCTCACATAATGGGAGCTTAATAAATTTTAGGTCTTGAACTTGAATGGAATTGGTATCTATGTCTCTGAGCTTAACTAAGAGGACTCTCAGTTTCCAGGTGATCTGTGCTTGTGGCTAGCCGCTCAGGATGCTTTATATTCATTGCATACAACAAATACATACTTGGAACTCAAAATGCCTCTTATCTTATGCCCAAATAGAGATTTCCAGAGTGAAGTCATATACAATGAAGCCTTTTTAGCTCAGGAACGTGGCAGGCAAGCAAAGCTTTTACATTATAGGTTACTCAATGATTTAGCTAAATGTTTCTTTCAGACCAGATGTATCCCAAATGGGCATATGTTTTTGTGGTCATATCAGATATTTCTGTGACTCACAGGGGATCTAATAGCCACTCCTTTGGTCTCTAGTCAGCACTTCCCTTTTCCTTCCATAAAACCCAATGATTCTTATGTCATTGCGCTGATTTATTTAATTTTGCACATTTGAAGTTAGAAATTTTTCAAGTGTGGCAATATGCAAATCCAGGGTGTTTTTTTTTCCTACAGTAACCAGAGGAAAAATTCATGTGAATCACATAGCACTACTAGATTAAAATCTCAGTTTCATTCTCTGTAGAAATGAAAATGATAATCTGGAGCTTGATGATCTCTAAGGCCCCTTCTCCCTCTTGACATTCTTCTTCCCATCCTCCTCATGGTTCAAGACCTAGCTCAGATTTTCCCTTTTCCAGGAAGTCCTTCCTGGCAACTCTGACCCATGTCAATTCATTCTATGATTAAAAAAACAACAATAACAAAAACCAAAAAACAACCCAAAACAAACCCCTTACCTTAATCAGTAACTTGGCTGAAGCCACAGAGGGTATACATATCCCATTTATAGATATGTAGCAATAAAAAAATGTACCCTGAAGTCAATATTAACTCCCTCTCTTCAGTAAAGGGTGCTTCTCAGCTCTGGCCCCATGCATGTTTGCTGTGGTCATACCAGAGAGAAAAAAAAGACCTACAAAAAGTGGTCCAAGCTGTTTTGTCTCACATTTTTGGACTCTTTACACTGACCTGGGGAAAAGGCTTCCCTCTCCTGGAGTTAGGTTCCATGTGCTTTAGCCACATGTGCTTTAGCCACCATGGACTCACTGCAGCTATGCAGCCCCAAGGAGATGGGTACCAGGTGCTCACTCCAGTCCTCCTGGAGAGGATCACTGACTCCCTACTAGGGCAGAGAGTGGATCATCCCATTTTAAAATCCCATGGACTCATGGGATCCCATGAACCCACTTCTTCCTATTGAGAAACCAAAGGGATTGTTTGGGGATTCTCAAGTGTTCAAGTCTTTCAGCACCCAGATTACTTTCCAATGATGCTGTTTTCAACCCTGTATGCACATAATTGTTTGTCTATCCCATTAGAATATAAACTTCCTGAGGATAGAGATTTCATTTTTTTTTGATTCCCTAGCTACTCCCTGCTCTAATATTTACCTTGTATATATTTAGAACTTTTTGATTTGTGTACTTATTGCCTACCTGATAGAATATAAGCTCCTTGAGGGAAGGGAACATTTCATTTTTGTCTTTGTATCATTAGTGTCTAATATTTCATAGATAATAATAACACCTACCACATGTTAAGCACTGCACAAAGCACTTTACAAATATTATCTCATTTGATACTCACAATAATCCTAGGAGATAGGTACCGTTATTGTTTTTATTTTACAAATGAGGAAACTGAGGCAAATAGAAGTTTTTAAATGATTTGTTCAAGGTCACACAAATAGTGAGTGTCTGAGGCTGGATTTTAACTCAACTCTTTCTGACCCCAGATCTTGTGCTTTCCATTGTTCTAGCTACTAGATAAATAAAGTAGGCATAGGAAGCTGCTCTGCTAAATAAATGTTTGTTGATTGATTAATGTGTTCGGGGACATATTTCATTACAATTCTTCTAAAGTCATGAAGTTGCTGCAATGATTTAAATTCTGAAATCTTTCAAAGTTGTTTTTCTCTATCTTATTGTCCTCAATGGAGCTCTTATTTTCTAGGTCATAGTCCTTGTCCTTTAGTCCTTTAGCCCTTGTCCCACACTATTTTATACTATTAACTTGTAATCAACTGTCAAGAAAATAATACCTCAATCATCCATCCCTTAAAAATAATTTCTAACTGAAAATCCCCAAATTTCCATGTCAAAGAAAGAAATCCTGCAAGTAACCAAGAAGAAAGAGTTCAAGTACCAAAGTACCAAAATCGGGATCCCACAATACTATGCTGCTATTACTTTGGAGGAGAGAAAATCTTGGAATATAATATTTCAAAACCCAAAAGATAAAGGCTTAAAACCAATCCTGCAAAACAGAATATAATCCTATTGAGGAAAGAAAAAGGACCTTTAAGGGAACAAAACACTTTCAAATATTCCTGTTGAATAGACCAGAGATGATCTGAAACTTTGAAATACAAAATAGTATTAAAGAGAAAACTAGAAAGGTCATTACATTACATTACATGCATAGGGATAAATGATTATGAATGCATTTTGGAAGGACATGATAATTCTAAACTTCATTTTTGATGTCATGATAATTATTTGATGTTATGGATCTTGTTTATCATTCTGTTTATAATGATAGAACTTCAATATAGCCCCTTAGGCAAAAAAGCCCTGGTGCTCATAGAAGAATACAGACAAACAGACAGTTTATACTTCTCCACTGCTAACTATATATTGGGCAAAAAATGCTCTTGGCTTTTTAATTGGATGAACCCTTGACTTACTGGCAAGAGCCTTGGATCATTGTCCTTCTATGCCAATTAGTAATAGATGTTCCCATCAGTTTGTGATCCCATTAAAAGAATTTCCTTCATCCAACCTTTACCCCAGGTAACAAATAAGGGACCTGAGAACTTTTCTTCCACATCTGAAACTGACTAGGAAACCTCCACCTATACCTGATACCAGTTACTTTTCAAACAAGCCATTTTTTAGAGTATAAAATCTTGCCACTTGAACCCCAACTTTGAGCATATTCCCTCCCTGACATACCTCCCTTACCCTTCTATTGCATATGGGGACAAATCTCTGTTTATATTGCCATGGTGTATACATATGCACTATTTGCTTGCTTGCTACATCATACAACAATAATGCTTTTGATTGTATCACTTCCCCGAGTACCAAATTTCTAGAATTCTCAACCCAGGTATTTTCTTTAACTTGAATCATGAGAGACCAAATAAAGCAAAGGAGAAGAATAAGAATCCTACTGTTTTTAATATTCACAGAAAGAGTTAACAAACCTACAAATATGTTCTTCCCCCCCATTTTATTATTTTTAAAAAAGAAAAAGGCAGGAAAAATGGAATATATTTGGGAATAATGGATGAAGACAAGGTAAGAATTTATGATTTGACCTAATTGGACTGTGTGGGAAGAGAATATAAACATGAAGGAAAGAGGGGAACAGGAATCTCATGATCCTCATTCTTAGCTCAACTGTATAAAAGAAGATTGAGCAAACATATAGAGACTGGTGTAGAAATCCATTAAATTCAAGAAGGAAATAATTAAGGTTAAGAAAGGGAGAAAAGAGGATTTAAGAGGAATGGCAAATATTAAGAGTGAAGCATCACAAACAAAATAAACATCACTCACAGGGGGTATATGATAGAGTCAAAACAGAAAGAAAGTATAAGAACTAGAGATAAGGATCAGGGCTTGGGGAACAGAAGAAGAGCAGAAGAATGGGAACAAGCTATTTTCAATTTAAAATGCAATTGATGGTGGAGTTTTCTTTTCTCCACCTCCTTCATTGCAAAGAGGAGAGGGAAGAAGGAAAAAGGTACAGGAGGTTTGGATGGAGGCACAAACACAATTAACAGTCATAATCATGAATGAGATAAATTCACCCATAGAGTAGAAGAAAGCAAAAGAATGGATTAGAAAGTAGAATCCAACACACGGACTCACACAGTTAAAATGAGAGGATGGAGCAGAATTTATTGTGCTTCAGAGGGAATTTTTAAAAATAGAAATAGAACTTATGGACTACTTGATTGAACAGCAGTCTCAAAGATAGAAGTTGCAGTTGTTGGTGGAGCTGTGAACGGATCCAACCATTCTGGAGAGCAATTTGGAGCTATGCTCAAAAAGTTATCAAACTATGCATACCCTTTGACCCAGCAGTGTTTCTATTGGGCTTATATCAAAGAAATCATAAAAGAAGGAAAGAGCCCCACATGTGCAAGAATGTTTGTGGCAGCCCTTTTTGTAGTGGCTAGAAACTGGAAACTGAATGGATGCCCATCAATTGGAGAGTGGCTGAATAAATTATGGTATATAAATGTCATGGAATATTATTGCTCTGTAAGAAACGACCAGCAGGATGATTTCAGAGACGCCTGGAGAGACTTGCATGAACTGATGCTCAGTGAAGTGAGCAGAACCAGGAGATCATTATTCACGGCAACAACAATACTATATGAGGATCAGTTCTAATGGACATGACTCTCATCAACAATGAAATGCTTCAAACCAGTTCCAATTGTTCGGTGAAGAGAGCCATATACACCCAGAGAGAGGGATGTGAAATATGGACCACAACATAACATTTTCATGTTCTCTATTGAGGTTTGCTTGCATTGTATTTCCTTTATCGGATTATTCTTTCTTGTAGATATGACTTCTCCTGCACAAAAAAATGATGCAATAACTATACATATATTCTATTTCTTAAGTATTCTAACATAATTATCACGTAGTGGATATCCTGCCATCTAGGGGAGGGGTGGGGAGTAGGGGGGAAAAATTTGTAACAGAAAGCTTTGTAAGGGTTACTGTTTAGGAATTACCCATACATATGTTTTGCAAATAAAAAGTATTAATAAAAATTTTTAAAAAGATAGAAGTTGCAGGTTTCATTATTTGAAAGAAATGGCCCCCAAATACAGAAACTGAAGGCAGCATTTCAGCCATGATGAGCTGGCTGTACAGTGGATTGGCATGAGAAGCAGACAAAATTTGCAAGCACGCAGCAGCTTTCCAGAGGCTTTTTGGTACTTCTGAGCCATCTTTTCCTTTGACTTGTAGAAATTCCAGCTTCAAAATACCTTTTGGAAAAGACACATGCTTAAGAAGAGTCAGATTCCAAAGCAAATCTTTTGAGATACTGACAAACATCAGTTTGGGGGTGGGGATGCTGAGGGAGATAGCCCACAGTGCCCACAAGACCTCATATGAATTATTAGATGTGGATGATTTTTAGAGTTGTCCAATGCCCTGGAATTCAGTCTTTGGAGTATGCCTCCAAAGTGAGGGAGGTAGCCTACTAATGTGGAAAGATTTCTGGACTGAGTCAGGAGACAAAGCTGTGTCCTGGCTTTGTTACCTACTGGCTGTGTAACTATAGGCAAGTCACATAACTCTTCTGATCAGCTTTTCACTTTTGACATCCCAGAGTATTTCTGAAGCACTTTGTAGAATTTCAAGTGCTATCTATCATCTATTTATCTCTCTATTTATCTAACCATCCTTCTGTCCATTTAACCTGTCTGTCTCTGTTTCTCCATCTATTTATCTACCTGTCTGACTACTCTCTATCCACTCACCTACCTACTTTTATCTCTTTATTTGCCTGTATAACTATCCATCTATATATCATCGATCTATCCATCTTATCATTCTTATCCACCTATCAATATACATACATATATATCTATCTTGTTTTTCTGTCTCTATCATTTCTATCTCTGTCTCTATCATTTTGATTTCTCTGTCATCTCAAGTTCTAGTTTCATTACCACTTACCTCTTCAGTTCTATCTCTCCCCGTGTGTAAGCTCTGGTACAGAATGAGATCCTGCTCTTAACCAGACACCCATAAATTCCCAGATGCAAGGGAAGATGTCCCACAACCAAGCACTATGGTTGCTGGAGTTGCCTCAAAACTTCAAGTTCCAATTCAGCAAACATTCATTAAGCACCTACTGTGTCCAAGTGGATTAAAAAAACCCTAACAAAAATGTTTTTATTCTCAAGGACTACATTCAGTTGGCTTCTCCCCCACACTTCCAAAATCACAGAATATTAGAACTGAAAGGGACTGGAATCCTTTATTGGAAGCCAGAGAAAGAGGGAGAAACAGAGACAGAGAGATAAACACATGGTGTGTGTATGGGGGAGAGAGAGAGAGAGAGAGAGAGAGAGAGAGAGAGAGAGAGAGAGAG
>JAJPUD010026529.1:1536-16411 GCA_023553655.1 Myrmecobius fasciatus
AGGAATCTCAGAGGACATTTACTTTGTCATATTAAAAATAAATAAATGAGATTGATCTAGGTCAAATGATATGGAAAAGTGCCACAAGTAAAAAGTAGGAAAGGCTGGATTTGTATCCAAGTATTCCACCCTCAGAACCACTGCCCCTTCTACTGTAAAAGAAAATTATGCGAGGAACTTTGACATTTGCTAGTGTTTCTGGATAATGAAAGTCAGAGCAATAGATGAGACTTGAGAGATGATTCTGGAAATCCATCAATTAACAAATGCTTCAAGAAATTAATCAACCTGCTCAAGTTTACAGAAGTAATAAATAACAGAGTCAGGATCTGAACCTGGGTCTTCTAACTTTAATTTGAATCATGCCCCACTAACTCACACTGCAAAACCAAGATCTTGATGGGACATCTGAAGTAAATACATTAACTCCTTTAAAAGATTATCAGTTAAATTAATGAAAATCTGTGCTTACACATATTGCTCTTGTTACATGATTAATCATGGTTTCTTTAAGGTTGCTAATCTGTTCCTCTACAAATATTTGTGATTCTCTGAAAATTACTATGAAATCCGCAGCATTTACAAGTGCAAGCTATCAGTAACATACATTTTACTCAATAATCCTGGGGAAGCATTTTCACTAATCTGTACATATATTGCCTTCTAGACTAAAAACCCCATGAAGAAAAGGATAACATCCTTCCTATTCATTCTTTCTGACACTCTAATGCCAAAACAAAAAAATAAAGCTTTTACATAACAGCTAATAATTTTTAAAAGAAACACATTTGTATTTAATAGATTACTTATAATCTTTCATGTTTTTTTAATTTGTTTTTGCATAAACTAGATAGTTCTGGAATATATGGAAGATACATGGAAGTTCATTTTCTCCCCTCATTCCAGCTTATAATGTAAAACATCTACCTTGTTGATATACAGTATGGAATGCAGACCAACTTTCAAATAGAAGCAATCAAAATCACAAGACCATTTTGACCACAGAACAAAAAATGCACAGTTGTAGAGTCTTATGGTTCAAAAAATCATCCAGACACACACTGAAACTATGAAATTGGGTTACAGATGAGCACATGTATCCGGTGTTTCACAGAATGTATCAACTACCTTTCTGCTTCCTTCAGGCCCACTCCATTCTTACTGACCCCTACCATCTTTCTTCCCTTTCCCAACAGAACAACACAGTTGAAAGCCTGTCTTTACTTTCTGAAATAATCAATAGAATAGATCACTTTATATATCTGGTTGGTCTTTTGAAAAGAGGATCTCAAAGTATTGTATTGAATAGGAAAGCTCTTGAACACACTTTCAAGATGAATATAAGTAATATCCTTAAATAAATACAGAAATTCAATAGGTACAAGTATGCAATAATTTTCCTTTATTGGATATTCATCCATATCATATCCACTAACCCAAGGCCCTATTCTGAGATTCTGTTTTTCTTTTCTCTATATACAATTTCACTTAGTAATTTTATATTTCCTGGGAATTCAACAGCCTCCCTATGAAGTTAATTACCAAGTCTACATATTCATTCCTAGTCTATTTATTAAGCTCCAGGCCAGAATAAATTTTTATACATAACAAACTGAATGTCCTATGGGCATGTTTCATTCAGCTTGACCAAAAAGGGATTCTTCATCTTTCCCTTCACAACCTCTATTCTTTTTAACTTAAGTGCTACTGTTGACATTACCAGTCACCCAGATTCACAAGCTCAATGCTGGTCACAGCATGTAAATTTCATTCATATCAAGCATCCAATTTATATCTTCTTCTTAACATTTATTATATATGTACCCTTTTCTCCACTGTCACTGCTAACAACCTGTTGCAGGCTCTAATCATCTCTCACCTGGACTATTACAATAGGCTTCTAATTAGTCTTTTTTCAAGTCCCTCTAACCTCTAGTTCCTCTTTCACTTAGTTATAAAAGTGATTTTCCTAAAGTTATACTAAGTGCCCCCTCTTCTTAATTCAATATACTTTACTTTCTCTATTATTTTTAGGATGAAATATGAGTTCCCTGGCATTTAAAGTACTATATGATCTAATCTCTTTCTTCTTTATTGAGTGTACATTACTCCCTCCTAAGTACTCCAAGATTTAGACACAACTTACTAATTTACTAGTACTTACACATATCACCCCACCTCTGACTCCATACCTGAAATGCTTTGCCCTTGAGGTCTATCTGTTCATTACCCTGACTTCCTCCAATACTCAGCTAAAATTCTACTTATTACAGGATGCTGTGCCTGGTTCCCAATTGTTTTCCCTTTCCCTTTAAAATTACTTTTCATTTACTCTATATTTAACTAGTTTTTCTTAATTATTTTTATTTATTATATATAGTAAGTACTTAATAAATGCTTGTTCACTAGTAGTCTTGTGACAGGATAAACAAGTATATTATTATATTTACATATAATTACATACAATATACAATATTATATGATATATATATAATACTTTATATGTAATATACATAGTTATATTTCTATATTGTAATATATTATTTATTTTATACCATATTTAATATATAAATATATAAAACATATTATATTAATATATTTATCTATTTATTATATAAAGTATTATATATTTGTATATGTATAAAAGAACAATATATGACAAAATACACTCTGACACACACATATTCTACTTACTAAAATGAACTGGGTTTAATTCATGAATGTGGAGCCTCTGATAATTGTTAGCCATATTCAGCTTAATAGATGACTTCACTATTTCTTGTAACCCTAAGCAACTCAATAAACTCTAAATGTAAAAACCACTATCAATAATCCTCTGAGAACTTGTCTGCTTCTCAGTGTATTTGCAAACCTACTCAAAACAAACAAACAAAAAAGAGCATTGGTTCTATAGAAAAAGATTTGGATTCAATGTACACTCAC
Source organism: Myrmecobius fasciatus (assembly GCA_023553655.1). Taxonomy (NCBI): domain Eukaryota; kingdom Metazoa; phylum Chordata; class Mammalia; order Dasyuromorphia; family Myrmecobiidae; genus Myrmecobius; species Myrmecobius fasciatus. The sequence continues at coordinate 4,480 of JAJPUD010026529.1, forward strand.
ACTTTGAGCCCTGCTTCCTTTTCTATAAATTGAAGGAGTTGGTGTAAACTAGGAATTCTTCTTATTCTGTGATCTATGATATATATATATATATATATATATATATATATATATATATATACATACATACATATATGATACATTTACATATTCATATGCATTGTACATTTACATATAAATATATCATATATTTCAATATAATTGAATTCCTTTACATATTTTTGAATTTTTTTTAATTTAAAAATATTATCCTGAGAAAAGATCTATAGGCATAACTGTGATATATAAAAATAAAACTCCTTTTTCTAGATGTACTCTTGGGGGGGCCTGAAAAATCCATGTCTTGAATGATTTCCATCTTTGTAGAACCTGACATTTTGAAGAAAATGAGTGGCATTCATTTAGTCTTCCAGAAACCAATGTCTCTTCCATTAAAGTCTATTCCATTAAAGACTTGAATAGAGTATTTGCAAATAGAATCAATAATGCAAAATCTTAATTTTTTTTTTCTTTTTTCTTTTATGTGATTAATTTTTCTCAAATATATCATCTGAAAACAGCATTAAAATAATTAAAACTATTTGCTGAATTAAGGAGAGTAGGCTAATGAACTGGAAGTGGAAAACAAAATGCTAAGTAGATCATTACTATTAATTTGTTAGGCATAGATAATTATTTTAATTTCTAAAATTATATCTCTTCTATAAAACATTTTCAGTATGTATCAGGTTGCTAAATTGATTTTTTCAGTGTAAATTTAAATGTAGTCTTATTAAAGATCACATTTTTACCAATGGATCTTTAAGGAATGATCTTTTCATTTAATTTTAACTTTTTTTCATTGAAATATATCTGACCAGTAAAATGAAAATTTTCAAAATGACTAACCAAGGGGGGCAGAGCCAAGATGGCGAACTGCAGACAGCATTCTCTGTGAGCTCCTGAGAACTTCCCTCAGACCCAGACAAACTGAGCCTCCGAACTGGTTCTGGAGTGAGGGCTCCACCAAACACTTGGAGTACAAGCACTTCTATCAAAAATCTACTTTGAAAGAACTTTGGAGAAGGTCAGTTTTAGACAGGCAGGGGATCGAACAGCTCCCAGTGCTCAGACGCCACTCTCAGATGCCAGTGCACAGCCGAGGTGCAAGTCCAGGGCTGGGACTGAGTAGAAGATTTTAGACTGCCAGGAAGTCCCTGGGAGACGCTTGGGCCACTTTGATCTGCTTGCGGGCAGGTGCTTTGGCAGATCGACCTTTGGTAAAGGGTGGATTGAGAGCAGGTGAAAGTGTGGTCCTAGTGGGGATCTAGACAACCAGCCTCACACTGGAAGTCAACTCGGCAAACTGCCCCAGAGCAAATTGAAACTGTGGCAGAATTCCCTGCTGGTGACTGATACCTCAGCTCAAAATCATGAGCAAGAAGCAGAAGAGAGCTCTCACCATAGACAGCTTTTTACTGAGAGAAAGTAGGGCAGACCCCAGATCCTAAGGTTCTGAAAATAATCTCAGAGGAAGTCACAAAGGCAGACATGAGCTGGTCCCATTTTCAGAAGGCTTTCCTGGAAGATTGCATAAAGAATCTCAAAAGAGAGTTAGAAGAAGAATGGGGAAATAAATTGAGATCAGTGCAAAAAGGATATAATGCCCTGCAACAGAGCTGTGAAAAACTGGAAAATAAGACTGGTGAATTAGAAAAAGTCACCAAGTCACTGCAAAATAAAAATAGTGAATTGGAAAAAGACAACAATTCACTGAAAAAAAAATTGGTGAATTGGAAAAAGTCACCAACTCACTAGAAAATAAAAATAGTGAATTAGAAAAAGATAATTCACTGAAAAACAAAATTAGTGAATTGGAAAAAGACAATTCACCAAAAAATAAAATTGACAAAATGGAAAAAGAATGCAATGAACCAAAACATTCAATTGGCCAGTTACAAAAGGAGCTAAAAAAGAAAACTGAAGGAAATAATGCCTTGAAAATTAAAATTGAACAAATAGAAATGAATGACTCAATAAGACTTCAAGAATCAGTCAAACAAAAAGAAAAAACAGAAAAAATAGAAGAAAATATGAAATATTTACTAGGAAAAAACAACTGACTTGGAAAACAGACCCACGTCAGACAATCTAAGAATTATTGGACTCCCTGAAAGCCACAATGAAAAAAAGAACCTTGATGCTATCTTCCAGGAAATCATGAAAGAGAATTGCCCTGATGTTTCAGAATCAGAAGGCAAAGTTGGCATTGATAGAACTCACTGACCACCTCATAAAATAGACCCCAAAATTAAAACCCCAAGGAACATCATGGCAAAATTTCAGGACTATCACACCAAGGAAAGGATATTGCAAGCAGCTAGAAAAAAAAAAAAAAAAACAGTTCAAATACCAAGGAACTGTCATTAGAATTACACAGGATCTGTCAGCTTCCACATTGAAGGATAGAAGGGCCTGGAATCAGATATTCTGAAAGGCAAAAGAATTTGGATTACAGCCAAGAATAATATATCCAGCTAGAATGAGCATTATCTTCCAGGGAAGAAGATGGTCATTCAATGATAAGGGAGAATTTCACCAATTTCTAACGAAAAGACCAGATCTGAACAAAAAATTTGACCTCCAAACACAGAACTTTAGAGAAGCATAAAAAGGTAAAAAGGAAAGAACTCTTGAGAACTATATCTCTACTAGGGGTATCCTTAAACAATGGGGGTAAAATTTGATTGTACTTTGATAAAAATGGAAAAGAAATTAGAGGTGGAAGGAATATCATAATGTAAAAAAAAGGGGGTGGGGAAAGGAGATAAAATAAAGTAAAAAAAAGGAGGTAAAATAAGGCAAGGTCTCATGAATAGACATAGAAAATTAAATATAATTGAGGATAAGAAGGGAGGGCGATGAATATTGTGTAAATCTTACTCTCATTAGATTGGGTTCCAAAAGAGTATATGAGACACATTTGATTTCAGAGAAAAATGTGACCCTCGGTATAGGGAAGTAGGAGGTAAAGGAGGAAAAGAAAGAGATAAATTAATAGAAGGATTAGGGGAAAGGTGTAAAAAAAAGAGGGAGGGTTCTAAAGGGGGAAGGACTGTTAGAGGTAGGTGGTCATCCATCAAAAACAAAATACTGGGGAGGGGTGAAGGGAGTAGGGGGAAAAGGAAGAGAAAAACATAACTTTGGGTAAATAAATGGCAGGAAATACAGATATAGTTATTTTAACTGTGAATGTGAATGGGATGAACTCTCCCATAAAACAGAAGGGAATAGCAGACTGGATTAAAAGCCAGAATCCTACAATATGTTGTTTACAAGAAACACATCTAAAACATAGAGATACATACAGAATGAAGGTAAAGGGCTGGAGCAGAATCTTTTATGCTTCAAGTGAACAAAAAAAAGCAGAGTTACCAATCCTTATCTCAAACCCAGTAAAAGCAAAAATAGATCAAATTAAAAGAGATAAGGAGGAAACTATATTTTACTAAAGGGTACATAGACAATGAAGAAGTATCAATACTAATCATATATGCACCAAGTGGTATAGCATCCAAATTCCTAGAGGAGAAACTAATAGAGATGCAAGGAGAAACAGACAGCAAAACTATACAGTTGGGGATCTCAACCTTGCTATCTCAGAATTAGATAAATCAAACCACAAACTAAATAAGAAAGAACTTAGGGAGGTAAACAAAATGTTAGAAAAGTTAGGTATAATAGATCTCTGGAGAAAATTGAATGGGGATAGAAGGGAATATACTTTTTTCTCAGGTTTCATGGAACTTATATGAAAATTGATCATGTGTTGGGGCATAAAATCCTCAAAATCAAATGCAGAAAAGAAGAACTAGTTAATGCATCCTTTTCATATAATGATGCAATAAGACTCATATGTAATATAAGACCAGGAGAAAATAGACCAAAAGTTAATTGGAAATTAAATAATCTAATCCTGAAGAATGAATGGGTGAAAGAGCAAATTATAGACACAATAGATAATTTCATCCAAGCGAATGACAATGAGGCAACACACCAAAATTTGTGAGATACAGCCAAAGTGGATATAAGGGGTAACTTTATATCTCTAGATGCTTATTTGCATAAAATAGAGAAAGAGAAGATCAATGAATTAAGGTTACAATTTAAAAAAAGCCAGAAAACAAGCAAATAAAAAACCCTCAATTAAATACCAAATTGAAAATTCTGAAAATAAAAGGTGAGAGTAATAAAATTGAAAATCAGAAAACTATTGAAAAAACAAATAAAACTAAGTGTTGGTTTTTATGAAAAAACCAACCAAATAGATAACCCTTTAGTTAATTTGATCAGAAAAAGGAAAGAGGAAAATCAAATTGTTAGTCTCAAAAATGATAAGACAGAACTTTCCTCCAGTGAAGAGGAAATTAGAGTAATAATTAGGAGTTACAATGCCCTACTTTATGCCAATAAATTTCATAATCTAAATGAAATGGAAGAATAACTACAAAAATATAGATTGCCCAGCTTAACAGAATAGGAAATAAATTATTTAAATAGCCCCATTGTAGAAAAAAACAAATAGAACAAGCTATTAATCAACTGCCTAAGAAAAAATCTCCAGAGCCAGTTGGTTTTACATGTTAATTCTACCAAACATTCAAAGAAAAATTAATTCCAATACTATACAAACTATTTGAAAAAAATAGGGACAGAAGGTATACTACCAAATTCCTTCTACGATACTGACATGGTGCTGATAGCTAAAGCAGGTAGGGAGAAAACTGAGAAAGAAAATTTTAGACCCATTTCCCTAATGAATATTGACGCCAAAATTTTAAATAAGATTTTAGCAACAAGATTACAGAAAGTTATCTCCAGAATAATACACCATGACCAAGTAGGATTTATACCAGGAATGCAGGGCTGGTTCAATATTAGGAAAACTATCAGCATAATCAATTATGTTAATAACTAAACTAACAAAAACCATCTGATTATCTCAATAGATGCAGAAAAAGCTTTTGATAAAATCTAACACCCATTCCTATTAAAAACACTGGAGAGTATAGGAATAAATGGGATTTTTCTTAAAATGATTAGTAGTATCTACTTCAAACCATCAGTAAGCATCATACATAATGGAGACAAACTAGAGCCATTCCCAATAAGATCAGGAGTGAAACAAGGCTGCCCACTGTCACCATTACTATTCAATATTGTATTAGAAATGTGAGCTTTGGCAATAAGAAAAAAGAGATAAAAGGAATTAGAGTAGATAATGAAGAAACCAAATTATCACTCTTTGCAGATGACATGATGGTATACTTAGAGAACCCTAGAGGATCAAATAAAAAAGTACTAGAAACAATTCACAACATTAGCAAAGTTGCAGGATTTAAAATAAATCCACATAAATCATCAGCATTTTTATATATTACCAACAAAGTTCAGCATCAAGGGAAGAAAAAGAAATTCTATTCAAAATAACGGATGATAGGTTAAATTATTTGGGAATGTATCTGCCAATAAAAAGTCAGAAACTATAGAAACTGAACTACAAAACAATTTTCACACAAACAAAATAAGACCTAGTCAATTGGAAAAACAGTAGGTGCTCATGGGTAGTCCAAGCAAATATAATAAAAATGACAATACTACCCAAATTAATTTAAGTATTTAGTGCCATATCAATCAAACTCCCAAGAAATTATTTTACAGACATAGAAAAAATAGTAGCAAAGTTCATTTAGAAGAACAAAATGTCAAGAATTTAAAGGGAATTAATGAAAAAAAAAAGGCAGATGAAGGTGGCCTTGCTGTACCAGATCTAAAACTGTATTATAAAGCAGAGGTGATCAAAACCATTTGGTAGTGGCTGAGAAATAGAATGGTTGATCAGTGGTATAGGATAGGATATCAGGACAATCTAGGTAATAACTATGGCAATTTAGCGTTTGATAAACCCAAACACCCTACATTTTTGGAAAAGTACTCACTATTCGGCAAAAACTACTGGGACAATTGGAAACTAGTGTGAAAGAAATTAAGGCTGTACCCACACCTAACACCACATACCAAGATATGGGTTCTTGATATAGATATAAAGCGTGATATTATAAGCAAATTAGAGGAACATAGGATGGTTTACCTCTCAGACCTGTGGAGATGGAATAAATTTATGTCCAAAGAAGATGTGGAACTCTTAAATGAACACCAGATAGATAATTTTGATTATATTAAATTAAAAAGTTCTGTACAAAACAAAACTAATGCAGACAGGTTTAGGAGGGAAGCATCAAATTGGGAAATCATCTTTACATTTAAGGGTTCTGATAAAGGTCTCCTCTCTAAGATATATAGAGAATTGTCTCATATTTATAAGAATTCAAGCCTTTCTCCAACTGATAAATGGTCAAAGGGTATGGACAGACAATTTTCAGAGGATGAAATTAAAACTATTTATAGTCATATGAAAAGGTGCTCCAAATCACTATTGATCAGAGAAATGCAAATTAAGACAACTCTGATGTACCACTACACACCTGTCAGATTAGCTAAAATGACAGGAAAGGATAATGACAGGTGTTGGAGGGCATGTGGGAAGACTGGGATACTGATGCATTGTTGGTGAAACTGCGAACTTATCCAATCATTCTGGAGAGAAATTTGGAGCTATGCTCAAAAAGTTATCAAACTGTGCATACTGTTTGACCCAGCAGTGTTTCTATTGGGCTTATATCGCAAAGAAATCATAAAAGAAGGAAAGGGCCCCATATGTGCAAGAATATTTGTGGCAGCTCTTTTTTTAGTGGATAGAAACTGGCAACTGAATGGATGCCCATCAATTGGAGAGTGACTGAATAAGTTATGGTATATGAATGATATGGAATATTATTGTTTTGCAAGAAATTACCAACAGGACGATTTCAGAGAGGCCTGGAGAGACTTACTTGAAGTGATGTTGAGTGAAACGAGCAGAACCAGGAGTTCATTATTCATGGCAACAACAATACTATATTGTGATCAATTCTGATGGACATGACTCTCTTCAACAATGAAATGCTTCAAACCAGTTCCAATCGTTCAGTGAAGGAAGCCATATATACACCCAGAGAAAGGGATGTGAAATATGGACCACAACATATCATTTTCATGCTCTCTATTGATATTTGCTTGCATTGTATTTCATTTATCTGATTATTCTTTCTTGTAGATATGATTTTTCTTGCACAAACATGATGTGTGGAAATATGTATACATATATTCTATTTGTCAAGTATTTTAACATAATTAACATGTAGTGGATATCCTGCCATCTAGGGGAGGGGTGGGGAGTAGTGGGCAAAAATTTGTAACAGAAAGCTTTGTAAGGGTTAATGTTGAAGAATTATCCAAACATATGTTTTGCAAATAAAAAGTATTATTAATAATAAAAAATAACTAACTAATCATGACACTAATCAAGTCTAGTTGATAGTCCCCATGATGATCAAATTTATATTTGCTGATATTTTTATTTAAATAAGAAATTATATTCTCAGCATTTATTTTTGGAGCCATTTGGAGCAAATCTTGACAATATATTCTATTAATAACTTCAATAAGTTTAAAAATAACAAACATATATTTACCCACCAAAAAGATAAGTATATAATTGGTAAATGATGCTTGTGAAAGGTCAAAATAGATGGTTCATTGATCTTCATATCAGAAATAATAATTTTTAAAAATATAATAATAATGATAATAGCAACAACAATAATTTTTGTTTTATAAATTTTTAATATTTATTAGAATATACTTTTTATGATGAGCCCTTTATACATTGTACAATAATCATTTTTAGTCCCAATATTATTGAAAAAAATTTGGTTATTCTTAATTAAATCTGTGATAACAATTAAGTGGAAGATCTCTCCACTGGCATAAACTACAACCCCGCTATACATTTAGAACATTGGTGGAACATATTACTGGGACATATAATGAAATTTTGCACATATTCAAATATAAGCCATTATTAAAATTATTAAATATGTCATCCAGAAATGAATAATGTACAACTGTGCTTTTTATAAAATTAAAATATTTTAAAATATTTGTATGAATGATCACTTTTTTTCAAAATAATAAAGTATAATATTTGGATTAGTGAAAATGTTCTTTCAGGAAATAATCACTCTGGTTCAGTCATTGGAAGTTTAAATAAAATTTTTGTCTCATAATTATTCTATAAAGAGTAACTTTTGGGTAAAAAATCACTTCATTAAAATAATTGTTTTTGACAGCTTTTCTGGAAAAGTAAAAATCCTATTGCCCTGAAATAAATGTATGGGATTTTAATATGTTCCATATATTATTCCTAAGCCTAACTGTAGGGTATCACTAGTTATGTCAAGAGAAGTAAAAAACAAAAGCATCTCAACAATTTTCAGTTAAAGAATCAATTCATGATATTGTCCTATAAGAAATGATCAGCAAAATGATTTCAGAGAGACCTGGAGAGACTTAAATGAAGTGATGCTAAGTGAAATGAGCAGACCCAGGGGATCATTGTACATGGCAACAACAAGACTATATCATGATCAATTCTGATGGATGTGGCTCTCCTCAAGAAAGAGATAATTTAGGCCACCTCCAATGGTGTTGTGATGAAGAGCCATCTGCAACCAGAGAGAGAACTTTGGGAACTGTGTATCACAAAATAGTATTTGTACTCTTTTTTGTTGTTTTTTGCTTCATTTTTAATTTTTTTTTCTTTTTTGATCTGATTTTTCTTATGCAACATGATACTTACAGAAATATGTATAGAAGAATTTCACATGTTTAACATATATTGATTTACTTGCCATCTAAAGGAGAGGGGAAGGGGTAGAGAATAAAAAAAATGAAACAAGATTTTGCAAAGGTGAATGCTGAAAATTATCTACGCATGTGTTTTGAAAATAAAAAGCTTTAATTAATGTCACATTTACAAAAACACAAACACACATAGACACTCAATACATTTACTGTTAAATTCTATGTTTTATAGCAACACTTTGTTAAGCCATCTTGTTTTTTTTTAAATTAACATAATTATTAATTAGTTAAATATTCCTTACTCCTATTTCCAAACCCCAAAAAATGTTATTTGGTCCCTTTTCTTTGATTTTTATATATAATCAAATGTTGACATATGTTTACATCTTTCCTCAGAAGCTTACATTAATAATGCTTAATTGCTAAGATATTGATGAGAAATCCTCCTTTTCTGGTTCCTCAAATCCACCTACTATTGAAAAAAAAAAAAAAGCCAGTCAAATTGGTTGCCATACGAACATGTAAAAGTTAGTACTTCAAGTGTGTTGAGATTCCATATCTACTTGGGGATACAAACAATAGAAGAAAGTTATTCAGGATTTTGCCATAAGAAAAATAGGAAGACATATATCATATCATATCAGTATTGATTCACTTTAGCATTGAAGACAGTTAAATGAGCAAAAGGTATTCTGATTTTGCCACGATGTTAGTTAAGTTAAACTGAATCTTGAGCTGAATTCTTTCCTTAGAATCATTACAAGGGTGAGCCATTAGGGGAGAAGATATTTGGACTCATGGACTATAAAATGATAATTAATGATAATTTAGTTTCCATATTTTTTAAAATGAGAAATAAAATGACAAATATTTATGTGATTGCTTGTAAGGAAAAAAATACATAATATATGTAAAGAACTTTTTCTTTTTCTTTATTTTAATTAATTAATTTATTTTAATTAAAGATTTTTATTTGCAAAACATATGAATGGGTAATTCTTCAACACTGACCTTTACAAAGCTTTCAGTTACAAATTTCCGCCTCCCTTAGTCCCCACCCCTCCCCTAGAAGGCAGGAAGTCCACTACATGTTAATTATGTTAAAATACTTGAAAAATCGAATATATGTATACATATTTCCACACTTATCTTGCTGTGAAAGAAAAATTATATCTACAAGAAAAAAAATCTGAGAAGGGAAATACAATGCAAGCAAATATTAATATAGAGCACGAAAATGTTATGTTGTAGTCCACATTTCATATCCCTCTCCTTCTGGTCTTTTCTTATAGAAAAATAATATTCCATAACATTCATATACCATAATTTATTCAGCCATTCTCCAACTGATGGGCATCGTTCACCTTCCACTTTCTAGCCATTACAAAAAGGACTGCCAAAAACATTCTTCATGTGTGGGTCCCTTTCCTTCCTTTAAGATCTCTTTGGGGATTCAGGACTTCCTTCCAGGGGTGGAACCAAGGTGGCGGAGATCAGACAGGAGTCTCTGTAACCTCCTCTAACCTCCCCTCAAATCAACAACATATGAAACCTCTAGACTGATTCTGAAGCAAAAAAATCCACAATATCTGGAGAACAACATGATTCTAGAAGAAGATACTCTGGAAGAATCTCAAAACAGGTCTGTTTTAATTGGGCAGCGGGGTGGCCTACTCTACCCAGGCTGCAGCAGAGGGAGACCGGGGCAGGGAGCTGGAGCAGGGAGTTGGAACAGGAGTCGGAACAGGAGTGGGAGCATTGTGCTTTTCACACACCTGGGAGTCTTCTGCGGGCCTCTTGGAACAATTTGTCCTGATTGTGGGCAGGTGGTTTGGAGGGTCTACCTTTTGAGGGGGATAGATTGTGAACCACTGAAACCCTGATGAGCATCAGACCTAGATGCCATTATACAGCACCTTAAAGCAATCAATCAAACAACAGGACTGATAAGCACCAGAAATAATTCAATCAGCAGAGCTGCCCAGTTCCTGAAATAACTCAATCAGCAGAACTGCTCCAGGGCAAATTAAAGCAGCTATCCCACCTTTGCTCTAAACAGACCTCACACCTTTAAAAAAAAATGAATAAAAAAACAAAAAGAGCTCTCACCATAGACAAATTTTATGGAGAGAGGGAAGAACAGACTTCAAATCCTGAGGCCCCTAAAGGTAAAGCAACTCCAGAAAAAGCCCCAAAGAGAGACATAAATTGATCCCCATGTCACAAGGCTTTCTTTGAAGATTGCATAAAAAATCTTAAAAGAGAGAAGAAACATGGGGAAACGAAATGAGATCACTGCAAAATAAAATAGAAAAAAATGGAAAAAGAATGCAATGAACAAAAAAATGTAATTGGTCAGTTGCAAAAAGGAACTAAAAACAGTAACTGAAGAAAATAAGACATTAAAAATTAGAATCGAACAATTGGAAATTAATGACTCATCAAGATTTCAAGAATCAGTTGAACAAAAACAAAACAATGAAAAGATAGAGAAAAACATGAAATATCTCCTAGGAAAAACAACTGACCTGGAAAATACATCTAGGAGAGGCAATCTAAGGATTATAGGGCTTCCTGAAAGCCATGATGAAAAAAAGAACCTGGACACTATATTCCAGGAAATCATAAAAGAAAACTGCCCTGATATTTTAGAACCAGAAGGCAAAATACTCCTTGAAACAATCCACCGATCACCTCCTGAAAGAAACCCAAAAATTAAGTCCCCCAGAAATATCGTGGCTAAATTCCAGAACTATCATACCAAGGAAAAGATATTACAAGAAGCCAGAAAGAAACAATTTAAATATCGGGGAGCTACAATTAGGATCACACAGGATCTAGCAGCTTCTACTTTGAAGGATCGAAGGGCCTGGAATCAGATATTCCGAAGGGCAAAGGAACTTGGATTACAGCCAAGAATAAGTTACCCAGCTAGAATGAGCATTATCTTCCAGGGAAGAAGATGGTCATTCAATGATATAGGAGAATTTCACCTATTTCTACTGAAAAGATCAGAACTGAACAAAAAATTTGATCTACAAACACAGAACACAAGAGAAACATAAAAAGGTAACAAGAAAAAAAATAACTCTTGAGGACTATATGTTATAGATACTTATAGAATGAGGGTTGCTTTTATGAATCTATT